>OVAY01002039.1:0-21593 GCA_900406395.1 Kernera saxatilis | reverse complement strand
TGGTTAAAGAAATGTTTATTTGTCATCTAGAAAAAGCGAACTAAACAAAAGATAAGTTTTGGTTTCCTTTTAGGTATAGCATGGTCAGATTCAGCAGAAGATAGTTTTGTCAAGCAATAGAAAATTGTTGTTTAGATACTCGAAGTTATTGGAAATTAGAGGAAGTATATTTCATTTCATTTGCTTTTTCTTGATTTTGTTGGAATAGAGTTTTTATATGCTAGTGAACTGAAGTCGATGCTTCATAAGCATTCGTTGAGATATTGTTGATGTCGAGTCTCATCATCTCTTGTTGATCTGGGCCTTGGTTCATTATGCATTCAAAACGGTTTGTTGGACGAGTTGGGGAAGTATTTTCTGCATCACAAAGAGTATAGGGCTGGCTCGTCTAGTGAGTGAGATGGACAGGGGTGATGTTCTGAAGATGCGCTGAGTTAGTTGATAGCAACCACTGCGAGAGACTTGTAGCGAGTGAGGTGGTTTGAAGTAACCTTGTTCCAAAGCTTAACAATGCGCTATGAGCTGCGCAATTGTAAGATCTTTCCTATAAACATCTTTGATTCCCATTTTCGAAAAATCTGAAACAATGCTCAAAACAAAACTAAAAATCGATAGAAACAAGTACGGTCGTGTGTTTAAGAAATGTGATATTGTGGAAATTATCGTGTTATCGGATAACTTTTTTAAACATGCCATGCTTTTCAAGAATAAATACTTGCGATAATTTTTTTTTTTAATGAATGTAAAATTTATTCAAAAAAACGTTTTTACAATACATGCATCGAAAAAAAAGTTTGAAAGCCTATAAAGAATGTAAGAATCAGCTATGGGCTCGTGAACCAAACCAGAGGCAAAGTCCGTCTCGGAATTTAGACGAACCTTGCTTCATGATGGTAGAGAGCCTGTTTCGGACTTGACGATCAATGAAGTGTATGAGTTGATCTCTGAGCTAGGAGGATCTCCATGGCGGCGCCTGTTTCTCTCGCGCCAGATGGAGTGAACCGTGGCCTGCAAGACATATCGGAGTATGAAGCGTGTTGTGGATTTAAAGGTGGCCCCTGAGACAAGCGAGAGCAACACCCGGTAGTCCGATGTGTAACGGTGTTGAAGCAGTCCCCTCGTTAATAAATTAACCACTGTATTTTATAAAAATATCATTCCTTGATTTTGTAAATAAAAACGAAAGATAAAAACACTGCTCCAATGATATCAAGGAAAGTAATGAAGTGAAGTACACAATAAATTTGAGTAGTTAAAACAGTGAATGTCTATTAAGTGTTTGATACAATTGGGTCCTACCGAGCTTGACCATGCTACACCTAAAGTGAGAAATGTAGGAAAACCAAAAATTACCTCTTGTTTAGGACTTAGGTAGCCCTTTTTTAAATGCCAAATAGACATTTCCTCTAGTGTGGTTGTGAATTAAACTATTTTGTGAGATAGGCTTCATTTATTTCAACAACAAGACGGGAATCCCTTTTTACGAGCTACTTGTATTCCTCTCTTTTAGTAATTTTTTCCATTTTTTCTATGATCTTCGACAATGCAGCATGAAACAGATGTTTTGCATTGTATTGGTGGGCAAAGAGATAGCGCAAGAGAGATTTTTCTAGACTCAGTTTGGTTACCAAGAACTTCTCACAATGAGTCAATGAGTCTTGAGATGTTCCACTTGGTCTTTCTCTTACATGACTAAAAGATCACATGCCATTTCCTCATCAAGATGTGCTTCAACTGTGTAGAGATAATTGACGAAAGCTCGAAGAACCTCATAAGATACATCCATGATTTGATTATGCCGCTACAGCTTTCTTCCATCTCTTTCTGAAGCATTGCTTGGAAGACTGGTGAGCGACTCACCCTGTCAGCATCTGGAAAAGAAATGTGAAATACAAGCACAAGTGCACATAGATCATCAGTCGAAACACAATAGACTCTCAATATTTACTACATATAATTTAACCAAACCCCATGAATAAAAACTATGTTTTGGCTTTTGTTTAATCTGAATAATTCTCTCTATTTCTACCTTTAATATTTTTTATTGTGTTGTATCTTTCTATATCTTTGTTGTTCGATTTTAGCTCCATATTATAGATGTGAAATAAATAATAAAATTAGACTCATCAATTGTTTAGCAAACCAAAAATTAATTTTATTTGTCATAGACTTATATACACATAATCTTACAACTTCAGACCAAATAACAAATTTAACAAATGGATTCAAGTCAATGTCCTACAAATTAGTCGACGGTACGTACTAGGTACTACTAGCTATTACAATCTTCATACTACAATTTACTCAAGTTTTAATTTTTTAGTAAATGATTACTTGATTGAGTGTTGAATGAAAGTTAATATTATATTCCAACATCTGATAACATATAAAATTTTGTGTTTATTTATATTGATGGGCTTCGATTCTTCTTCTTCTAAAAGTGCTTAATACGCAGATATTTGGTATAAAAATAACAATCAAAGATAAAGCAACTCATCATAGAAACCTAATAGGAGAATATAGAGAACGAACCAGAACGGCTTTATGAGCGGGAATAGGAGGAGCGGCGACATGGGCATTGGAGGCGTTGAACTCTCTGTCCATTTTTCAAAGAGAAACGCTTTTGGATATGTGTCCATAAATCATGAGCAATTTTGTGATGAGAGAGGGAACTGCTAAGATCAGGGGAAACGGTGAGCTTGATCCAAGAGACCACGATTGCATTGTTCGCCCACCAATCATCAATATCATCAGAATCGTCCGACGGTTTAGAGATTGTTCCATCCACAAAATCGAACTTCTTGCGGGCCCTTAGAGCTAATCGAATATTCATCGCCCACTCATCGTAATTGGGACCACGAAGTTGTGGCTGAGAGATGACAGAACCAAGATTATCACCAGAGGAAAGATTGTGTAAGGGTCGATTCTCCGATGTGATTGTTCTGTTCGGGTTTTAGAACCAGAGACAACAGAATTGGGAGTATCGTCGGACATCTTTTAAGAGGAGTATACCGACAGAATGATCGGGATACTTAGGTCAAAAGAAGAAGAGAATCGAAAGGTATGAGGTAGAGGATCGAAAGCCTAAAATTTTAGATTATGCTCTGATACCATGTCAAGAAACCTAGATCGGTGTAAAATGTTTTCTTTTTTCATACGGTGTTTAGGTTATGCCTTATATACACACTCCATAACCTAATTACAAATGTATAATTACCAAACTATACACTAATTTTTGAATATTACACAATATCTCCCAATACAATAGCCATAAACTTTTTATCTTTCTGCTTTCTGGGCGGAATTGTAGATGTTTGATGTGTGATAGATGATTTAGAAGGGAAAGAGCAATGCTATAATACCAACATGATGGGTTTCAAATTTTAGAATTCGGATTTTGCTAAACGATAACAGAGAACACTTTTATGTTGGCAGTTCAAATTGCCTATATTTGGCATTTTTATTAACTTCAATAGAAGTAAACTCCTACAATCGATGAAATGGAAAAGTGGGAAAGATGGTTCTTCCAAATGAGGGAGACAAAGTCTTTCGTTATTAACAACACAACAAATGCAAATAAACTAAAACAAACATAATCAATCAACTTGAATATTTTCGGTTTGAAATCCTTGCCCGGTTTGATGTTTCCTATACCGGCTTTGTTACAACTACAACATATCTTTCACAGTTTACATCCTCATTCTTGTCAACAACATTACATGAAAAAATATTGATAATACAAAGTGATTAAGGAGGAAGCAACCTACATGCATAAGTACAAGCAAACAGCAATCTAACCACCACCATTTGTCCCATATCAGCGTGGATATCTTAATTTCATGTAGCTCATACAACGTGATGCAGTGCATATACAAGATTCAAGGGCAAAAAATTTTAAGGCGGCGAGACCTGATGCATCGAGACATTTGAAATATTTCCAAATATCCTCATTATTATACTCTCTATGTTTCAAATTAATTGATGTTTAAGGTTTAGACATACAAATTAAGAAATCACATAAATTCATAATTTTTTGATTTTTTATATACAAAAACATCATTTTTGTCTAATTAAAAGCAATTCAACTAATAATCAAAAACACTATAAACTATTATTGGTCAAAAATATTAAATGAAATTTAATTTTGCATTGGAAGTATAAAACATTAAATAAAATGAAATAAAATTTGTTGGCTAAAACATCAATTAAAATAAAACAAAGGGAATATATATTTAGTTAATTATAATTACTAGGTATAAATCCGCGCGATAACGCGCGAAAACTTATTTTAAATAAAATATTTTATTTTAAGATTTGTTTGCAACACATACCAAAATAATCGATGAAAAAAATCATCTTTCTTGTATAAAAAATCTTAGAAATGAATTTCTAATACAACAATAAAGATTGATTGGTATTGAGAATCACAATTAAAATTATATCTATAATCAATGACGATAGATATAATAATATAATTTATGCAATGTTATTGATTTAAAATATAATTTTATTTCAATTTCGGTGCCCTGCTCTCTCATTGAGAAAGTGTTTCAAGGGAACACAAATCAAGTTAATCATTTAAATGGCAATTATAGCACACTGAAAAATCAAATCATTAACTTGGATAACTTTTAAAATTCCAACTTCTTATCTAGTGATCGTTTCTTTTGGCTTGGAAAGCTAGAAAAAAATAAATTCTCTGCAAAACGAATATTGGTGAATAAAAAGACCGGTTAAATTTCTTCCAAATCTCCTTCCCTTTCAAAACTAATTCACAAACAAAGCAAATGTTACTATTCACGATCAAGTTTTTGTTAGTTTATTCTAAAAAAAAGTTGGAAGAATAAATTTCTGTACAAAGATAAAAACAAAACAAATGTTAGTTTAAACGTCGAAGAGACCATATGAACACTTTCACAGTTTCATTAACTGCTTAAATATAACATCGATCTAATAAGAAGTACATCGCTTATACATACCTTTGATCAAAAAAATGAAAAACTCTTTCACTTTTTAAGATTGCATACTAATCATAACTAAAATGGAAAGAAGAAGAGAAATAAGAAAAAAGAACCTCACAAATTCACCTTTTTTTTTTCTACCAACATAGTTAGAGTTGGAAAGATAAAACAAAAACAATGTTGAAAAGAACTAAAAAATGTTGTTCAAAACGAAATAAATAGAGTTGGAAAGACATAAGTGTTAAAAAATTCAAATTTTTAACAAAGTTAGCGGTTATACCACGAAAATATATATAGCGATTAATAAAAAGACGCGACCGTAGGAAAGACATACCTCTTGAATGTATTTTTTAGGATAAACGAAATAAATAGAATCGACATAAATGTTAAAAGATGCAACATTTAACAAAGTTAGCGGTTATACCACGAAAAAGTATATAACGATTAATAAAAAGATATGCAACCGTAGGAAAGACACACCCCTAGAATGTATATTTTAGGATTGCTATTATTAATAGATTATAGGATTTTAAGGTTCTTAGGTTTTAGAGCGTTTATTATTAATAGCCTTCTTAGGCCTTTTGTATTAGGCAGTTATTATTGATATTGATATTTTATAAAGAGTTTTTGATTAAGCGCTAAGAAGAGTATTCTCGATCATTTTTCGGTATATATGAAGATATCTCAATGAGTTCAAGAAGGCTTGGTTTATTTGGAGATTCTCGACTAAACGAATAACTTTGCGTTTATCTATAGTTATCATGTATTATGAGAAATCAACGGATCTCTAGTTCTATCCTATAAGCTTCTGCTACGTTAGTTTTGGTATCAGAGCCAAGTATCCGAGAGTCGGTATTCGATTGAGAAATCAAAGATATGCGGCTTTGATACCAGACGTAGCAGAAGCTTCTCGGATAAAACTAGAGATCCGTTGATTCCTCATAATACCGGATAACTCGGGATAAATGCAAAGTTATTCTTTTAGTATGAGAAACTCCTAATAAACCAAGCCTTCTTGAACTCGTTGAAATTTCTACATATCTATCGAAAACAAGGATCGAGAAAACTCTTCTCAGTGCTTAATCAAAAGCTCTTTAAAAAATATCAATATTAATAACAACTGCCTAATACAAAAGCCTAAAAAACTATTTATGATAAACACTTCAAATCCTATGGACTTTAAAATCTTATAATCAATTAAATAGATATATTCGGAGAGAAAGAGAGGCGGAGATAAGAAGTTATGTGAAAAAGTGTGGGTTGGTCAAAAAGAAATAAAACCCTACACATTTATATATGGAAATTCAATATTCGGCTTATCTTCCTCAGATGTGATTCAGCGAATTCAACAACAATTAATTCAGCCATGATTTGTTACCATTTACGACAAAACCTAATAATAACCTAATATTAGACTACGAAAAAAACCCTAATATTTAAATTTGGATTCAGTAATAAAAAGACTTAACTCTGTTGTGTAAGTTGTTTGGGTTGACTCAATGTGATGATATGATTTAATTCCGGTTTAAGCGATTGGGCCTGATGTCGACTTGGTCTAGTGGTGGTTATCTGAGTGATCACTGGTTTGGTGATTTTGGTAAAGGCGGTGAAAGAAGCAAGAGAGACTCTAGCTGATTAGGAGGGTTTGCTTTTAGCTTGGTTATACGTTGTTCAGCTAACACTTCCCACTTTATTCAGTCTTTGAAAACGAGAGCTTGTATATCGTCTTCTTCCTCTTGATGCTCAGCCGTGTTCTTGAGCTTGAGTTTGTACTCTTCGTTTTAGTGGATTGCTGGATCTATATAGCCCAGGATGTAGGCTTGATGACATCGATTTTGCTGAACCGGGTAAACAAATCTTGTGTTCTTTACTTTTCCGTCATCGCACTTTCTTTCTTTCAAAATCGTGAGTGGTGTGAGGTTGAGAGTCAATCGAGTTCGTGTGAGCATTGAATCGGTCGTACAAATCAAAACCGATTCCTAACACTCAAAAGACTAATTGTTTTTTAGTTGTTTGAGTTTACTCAAAAGAATATTTTTTGAAGTTGTTTGGGTTTACTCAAAGACCTAATACTAATAACCTAATATTAGACTACAAAATACCCTAATATATAAATTTTGGATTCAGTAATAAAAAGACTAAACTCTCTTGTGTAAGTGGTTTGGGTTTACTTACATCAAAGACTAATTTTTTTTTTAAGTTGTTGGGTTTACTCAAAGACTAAACTCTGTTTGTGTAAGATGAAGAGACACCACCATTGGCCCATCGATTCCGACATTGATACTGGAACTATTGTCAAGAAGTGTACCTCCGTGGCGATGCTGGCACCTGCAAGAAGTGCTACAATTGGGTTAACGAAGTTGATCAAAAGCTCTTGAATGATATAAACATCCTCATGGCCAAAGTTGAGTTCCTTCGCTTATCGCCTTCTCTCGATCTTGCAAGAAGTGCTATGATTGGGTTGATACAGTTGAGCAAGAGTTCATGAACGATATAAAAATCCTCATGGCCAAAGATGATAATTCTAATTACTTTGTATTATATTTTTATTTTGTTATTATATTTCCTGATAAATAACTATATTAATTTTAAATATGTATATATAATTAAAATATTAAATTTTATAGATTTTGGTTTATTCGTTCTATTTTGGTTTGGATATAGTTTATAAACAAATTTCGGTTTATAACCCAAACTAAACTTCATGCAATAATGTACATTGCTTAAAATAGCATTTATGAAATTGTTCAATTAATAACTATATATGTTATCCGGAGAAAAGCTTCTATATTTATAGCATTTTAACATGGATCTTCCAATCATATTTAGATTGATTCCAGTTTGATACATCCACTACATAAAAATTAACCGTAAGCAATTATATTTTAAGTAAAACTGAACTAAGAATTATCAATACTAGATAAATTCCCGTGCTACGCTGCGGGTTATTTTCATTCATATTTTTTTTAGAAAGAGTTAAAATTGCAAATTTATTTTATAAAACAAAATAGTTGAGTAACAAATAAAATTATCTTCACGGAACTAATTTTGGGAATAAAGTTACATTTTGAAAATAATTTGATTTATATAAAGTTTATCATAAACATCAAAATTATTTTGAATTTATATAGTTGAACGACAATGTGTATGAATATAATTTAATTTTGTGAAAAACTAAATAAAAGGTAATCTAAAGTTTAAACTTGTTTTGGTTTTTTGGTTTTAGTGAATCAAAACATATGTGTTTGTATAATATTAAAAATTAATTAATTATTATGTAAGTCGAATTTCAAAATTTTGCAATTCGCATCTTCCAAACTTATTATTTTTTAGTCAATTTCTTTAAAATGAAAGTTAAGGAGTTTATTTGGCTTTATGTAAGTAAAGTGTTCTTTTATTTGTTTATTACTCATTATAAATATGAAAAAATAAAACAAAGAGAAAATTCTTCCATGGTATCTAAGAATAGTTTACTTCTATATCGTGTTACTGAGCTTTTTTTTTCTAGCTTTCTATGGTGTTTAGCACCCCATTTTTGAAGGTATCAAATTCTTTTCTCAAACAAAACTCTTATTTTTCCTTATTAAAAAAAAATCATTCATGTTAGTGTACATGTTCCAAAAAACATATGAAAAGGTAAATTCACGCTACCTTACTTGCTCATGATATGAAAACATGATATAAATTCAATAACTCAATGACTTTATATGCAATATGATTATCTCGAGATAAGTTTTTAGTAACTTGAAATCATTCTTACAAACAACTGGATAAAAAGACAAAATATGAGGTCAAATACAGTTTTCATATCGTTCACCTACCTTTTATTTTATTAGTCTTCTAGTGACCAATGCCATTTCTTCAAAAATCAAAATCATAATCAAAATCAAAGTCAAAATCAAAATCATTTTCAAAACCAGATCATTCTAGTCTAGAAATCAAAGAGAAAGAAAAAGAAAAGATAGGAGATAGCATACACCAAATGATTATCATCACCACGAAAGGCACCGCTTCGTTTTTGAAGGTTGGTCTCGTGAAGGTTGGTCTCGTCTTTTTGCTTCAATTCTCATTTGTTATAAAGGAGAGACAAATCCACAACAAATGAATCCCCTTTACACCACTCTCACATAGAATAACATTTTTAACAATGATTTTTTTTTTTTTTTTTTGGTAAAATGTTAAATAACAGTGATGTATTTTTCTAGGTTATTCTCTGTTACGGCCCCGTCTTCAAATTCTTCTTTACCAATCTAGTTTGGTTTTTTTTTTTTTTTGTTAATTAGAAAAACAAATTCAGAGTTAGAACAACAAAACCTGTCCCTAAAGCACAATCCTAATAACAGTCACTTAGAAAACCTGTAATCTCCAACTCCAACAATAGAAAAGAATTTGATCGATTAGGTTTTCAACTTTCACTCAATTTTGGATGTAAATTGACTGATGTATATGTCAAGATTGACGTTTTAACCAGATTAAAAAGAAAACTTAAGTTCTAGAATCTAAAGAAGAGAGGTACCTCTCAGTTGACGATGAGACCACTGATAAGATAAGAACAAATGTAATAATCTGGGATCGGAATAAAAGAAGGCTGAGAGATAGCAAATGTTATAAACTAAAACGATAAATCTAAAAGGCCAAAAGATATAACATTTTGCCTGAGTTATAAGGGGATCTAACAATATCCTGTGTAGTTTCTCTCCACTTCTTCAAAAGGACAATAGATAATTGAAAAATATATATAACATTTTGGCCTTCAAGATCTCTTGGTAATGCGTTACGGAACTTCGACCGTTCCAGGATTATGATCCTTCTGAAGAGAATCCAGGAACTGCTCCGTTAAGTGAGCTCGAAACTCAAATAATGCGGAAGCTAGCTAATTTGATCCTCACATATGGATAAACGTGCATTCTGGAATGGTGGTGATGTTTCTCTCCTGATTTAGTGTTATCGTATACACGTTCAAAGTTTTCAGGCATGGTAATTACTTCTGTTGGAATTTATGAGTAAAAGTGTGAATTATGGATTGCATGGAACATTCCGTAAATTTGTATTACAAAAAAACTCTTGATCTTGTCTTTGCTATGTATTCGTTGAGAAGTTTGATTCCGATTTTCTCATGTTTTCAGGCTCTATTTATGCCGTATGACCACAAAAACACAACCCCATAAGGATTGCCTTCACATAAGATGAGGACCTTACTTAAACAAGTGAATAAATTTCATTGCAAAAAACGCTGCAAAATTGAATCTGGCGGAGGCTCTGCTGGGTTTGTCTCTTCCCTAAACTTTTATGAATATTTCCAGGATTGCTAAGAGCAAGTATGGTAGAAACTCAATACATGTCATGCCATGAAAAGTTATTGGAGGAAAGAAGCTCTCTCGTTTAATTCAACCCTTGTAAGTTAGTAATTTTTTTGGTTGCAAAACTTGTATTCCTAATTTATTTGCCGCAATTTAGGGATAGTTTGCAAAGATTTAATTCATTGGATTAAAGATTGATTCTTAAGTAAAGGAGCTTTGGTTTAGAATTTTCAATGTATCCCTATCCAGTTATATATTTGTATAGTTTGAATCTTTACACAGCTAGAGAATGTGAGGATTTGTTTGAAAAGACTTCCTCTCTTGTGATGTGTGGTCTGTGTTGTTACATCTCTAACTTGAGCTTAAGAGGTGATTTTAGAAGCTAGGGGCTAGGAATTGAACTGAATTAGAGAATTAAAAGAGGTAATCACGAAAATCAAAAACCCTACCAATTTTAGGCAAGAAGGGAAAGTAAATTTGCCAGAGTTATAAGGGGATGTAACAATGTCCTGTGTAGTTTCTCTCCAGTTTTTTGGTGTAAATGTTAAGAAGTTTCTCTCCACTTCTTCGAAACGCAAGCACAAGTAACGACATCTCGACGTTGAGGCTACCCGTCCTCACTCTCCTCCACACGGCGCGATTCGTACGAATCGGCTTCCTGTGTCGACTCTCTCTGATCCCTGAACATAGAAAGAAGATGATGAAGAGTCGGGGAGACTTTAAAGAGGAAGAGCTAACGACATTGCATTCTTAAGTTAAAATTGTTGATTTTGAGAAAGAATCACATTATGAAGTTATTAGTTACGGAGATACGGCTAGTCAATATGAAATTTTTGACACGTGTAGATCTAACGTTCGACCTTACAAAGAAGAGATCGATGGAGACTTCTTTCTTTATGTGAAAAAACTATGATTTGGCAAATATTAAGCTGAGGAGTATTAATTGTTTTAATTTGATTGGTTGTGTCTTTTAAATGATGTATCAACTTCTCCTAACACAAAAATGCTGATGTGTCAGGCTGGAAAGACACACTTGTAATTTTATTGTATTGATTTTAATGTTATGACCGTTGATTAGAATTCAAGTTAATTATGCTTGTTTATTGACCAATATAATAAGAGGAGTAAAAAACTTATGTTTTATTTTAGTTTTTAGATTTTTGTCGTACCATCTAAATTTTTATTTTTGTTATCATTGTGATTTTTACATTTTCTAAAAATTTGATTTGACTAATTTCCTTTTTTGTTGTGTTAATTTATGTTTGAAACTTCTTCTCCATCTACATCTTACTTTACCACTATTTCTTTGTAGCTTTCGTTCTTCTCCTTTGATTTTTTCCAAACAAGGATTGGAATCGGTTTAGAAATTTCAAATTCAATCTCTCTGAAATCTCTTTGATCATACCTCGATATGTTTCGTAGGTCGTTGCCACTTTTTCCTCGAGCAATGCTTTTTTTTTTTTGGTTAAATGTTAAACTTTATAACAAAAATTAATGTTTACAAAAAATACCCCTTACATACTGGAACCGGTTAAGCAAAAAATAAATTAGGACCCATCACTAAAACAAGAGAAGTAAAATTCGAGCAAGGATTGAGAGGCTTGAGGATCCTTCGATGGGAAGGAGAGCAAACGGTGACGCATAGTTTTGTCAACAAAGAGCCTAATCTCCGATTAGGAAGACGCTGTGGAAGAGAAGATTCTGGAGTTCCACTCCTTCCAAATTGAATAGGCCAGAATCTGGAGGAGGAGCTTTGCTGTGGAGACGGCTAACACTCTTGGAGATCTTTGAATTGATAGTATCCAAGCATTAATAGCATATACGCTTGATGGTGGATTGGGCCAAATTTTTCCAGCAAGAGATTCCCAAAGCGACTTGGAGAAAGAGCATTGGAAGAACAGATGTTGGTGGTTTTCCATCCCTCCTGAACATAGAACACAGTTCTCTGGGACCTGCAAACCCCAGCCCCTCAGCCTATCCCTTGTTGGGAGGCGTTGTAGAAAGAGGAGCCATAAGATGAATGAGTATCTCGGAACTGCTTCTTTGAACCAAACCACTTTATACCAGTCCACAGAGGGGGAGACAAGACGAACTTGATTCCATGTTTCTCGTGAAGAGAAAGAGGAGAAGAAAGTACCTGAATGTTTCTTCCAAAGATACTCATCGGAGCCTGCTTCTGGAGAGGGAGGCGTAGTTGCTGCTAGATAGATGAGGAGGGCTTCTGCTTTATCCGATCGTGCTGCTCGCAGAAACCAGTCCCCATTCGTTACAGCTTCAGCAACTCTCGCGTCCTTAGGCAATCGGAGAAGAGAAGGACCATTTTCCCCTAAGAATACAATGAGGGGGCCAAAGGCAGTCCAGCTATCAAACCAAAAGGAAGCCTTTCTCCCATCCCTAATCTCACAGCGCAGGAATGGGATTAGGATAGGCTTAAGTCGAAGCAGAGAGCGAATGTTCCAAGAGAAGGCTTATGAATCAGGAGATAACCAAAAGCTCTTAGAAGCAAACAGATTTGAAGAACACCAAGCAACCCACAGCGATCCAGCTTTGGAGAATAAGTTTCAGATCAATTTTAGCTGGAAAACAACTGCGAAGTCTTCAAGAAGCCTAATACCCAATTCCCCTTCTGATTTAGGTTTGCAAACGTCATACCAAGCAACACGCGCACCAGTAGAAGAGACTGCCGAGTTCTTCCAGAGAAAGGCTGAACACAGAGAATCTATCTTTGCATAGAACTGCTTTGGAAGAATAAAAACCTGACTCCAAAAGTTTACCATCCCATAAATAACTGAAGACACCAGCCTAATCTTTCGTGCAAAGGAAAGGAATTTCATAGTCCAAAAATTTAACTTAGAGGTGATCTTTTCCAGGAATGGCTGCATCGTTGCAAAAGTTAGCTTGGAAGATTGTAATGGCAGGCCAAGGTATCTTGTGGGGAAACTTCCCAGAGAGATAGATGATAAAGAGCTCATTGAGACTTGATGCGCCTCAGAATAGCCCGAGAAGAATAGGTCTGATTTGTTACTATTCATCTCTAAACCAGACATATCCTTAAAATCCTGAAGAACCTTGATCAAACCTCTTATTGACTGCTCAGAACCATCAGAAAAGACCAGCAAATCATCAGCAAAGAGTAGATGAGTAACAAGAGGGCTACTACACCGCAGATGCAACCCGATTCTTCATGTCCTACCTGCTTCATCCAACATCCGAGAGAGTGGTTCCATGATGAGGATAAAAAGATAGGGACATAGTGGGTCACTCTGCCTAATTCCTTTTGCACCTGAGAAAAAACCAGCCAGCTCTCCATTCACTGAAACTGAGTAGCTAGGAGAAGAGATGCATTCCTTTACCCAGGCTGTAAACTGAGAAGGGAACCCTTGGGCCTCCAGCACTTTCAGGACGAAGTCCCAACACACGGAGTCGAACGCTTTCCGCAAGTCCACCTTTAGCATTGAGCTTTTCGAATTAGAAGCTCTAGAGTAGAATCTGATGAGCTCCGAAGCTAGAAGAACATTGTCTCCTAGACCCCTCCCTTTGAGAAACGCAGCTTGATTGGGAGAGATCCATTGTTGGAGTAAAGGTTTTAGTCTATTAGCCAAGATCTTTGAGATGATTTTGTAAACGAGATTGCAGCAGCTAATAAGCCGAAAGTCTGAGATTGCACACGCCTCTCGAGATTTCAGGATTAGCGCAAGCGTGGTGGCGTTGGTAGCCCTTAGCAGATGCCCATTCAAGAAAAATTCTTGCACTGCCAAAACCAGATCTCTGCCCACAATGCTCTAAGTGGCTCTGTAGAACTCCACAAGGTAGCCATCTGGTCCGGGGCATTTGTTTAAGGGCATTGCAAAAACAGTGGCTCTGATTTCTTCCTCCGAGATCGGCTTTACGAGGTCAGTAGCTTGTGTAGCAGAGCACCTGAAATGAAGTAAGTCCTGAAGTCCAGAGATAGGGATAGACGAAGCAGGCTGAGAAGTTTCACCGAGGATTGATTTGAAGTACTCAGACGCATGATCCTTTATCTCAGCAGGAGATACTAGCTTTCGACCTGAACTGTCTCTCAAGAAATGGATGTGATTTTAACTATTCCTTTGAACCACCATCTTGTGGAAATATGATGAGTTGCGTTCTCCCAGGTGCAACCACTTTACCCTCGACTTCTGGCAGTAAAACTTTTCCTCGGCTTTCAAGAGATGATGCCACTTCTCCCTTTCTCTATGCTCCTCTTCT
Source organism: Kernera saxatilis (assembly GCA_900406395.1). Taxonomy (NCBI): domain Eukaryota; kingdom Viridiplantae; phylum Streptophyta; class Magnoliopsida; order Brassicales; family Brassicaceae; genus Kernera; species Kernera saxatilis. The sequence goes on along the minus strand of OVAY01002039.1, from coordinate 7,102 downwards.
GCAACCGCAACAGAGGTGAAGAAAGGAGCTGTTTTTGCAGCTCTGTAACCACTGATTCTTGTTCTTTTACCCTCCGAGAGATACCACTGAAGCAAACCTTGTTTAAATTTCTGAAGAAAGGCTTCAGCAGCTTAAAAGATCTGGAGAGCCTGTATTGTGAAGTACCATTAATTGATTCAGCGGCCCAGTTTGAACTTACAAGCTCAGGGAAGGTCCGATGATCCACCAGATGATTAAAGAATTGGAACGGTTTGATTATTTTCCTCTCCATTGCTGAGACACGAAAGAAGCAGGGAGCATGGTCCGACTGATTTGGCTCTAAATACTCCGCAAATGCTGATGGAAAAGTAGAGTCCCATGGCTCATTAACAAGAGCATGATCAATCCTTTTGGATATCGGATTTGTCTCACAGTTATTCCACCAGGTGAAAGGAAGGCCTTTAGCAGGCGCTTCAAATAAGCTTGCATTCTGGAGGGCAAGCGAAAAGTCCTCTATACCTGCAGTGTCTACCGGAGCAGGGAAGTTAGAGTGATGGCAGCATCTTAAGATTTGATTGAAGTCACCAACCACTGCCCAAAGAAAACGTGCTACCGGAGTAGAAGAGTGCAGGAACTCCAATTCTTCCCATAAAGAAATCCTTTGCTCAGTCTGGTTAAACCCATACACGAAGGAGATAGTGATATTTAGCTTCTCTGATTCAATGAAGAATCCACAAGTTACCAGCTGAGCGGAGGCTTTGAAGACTGTCATTGTCACTCTCGGGTCCCAGACCACTACGATTCTAGCGTAGTTGTGAGATTCAAAATTACCAAAAAATTTCTAACCTGTCGGAATTGCTCTCTCAATCCGTGATGAATTTGACTCTTGAATATGGGTCTCCAAAAATGCACCAAAAAGCGGCTTAAGTCTAATTATCCAATGCTTAACCATATCTTGCCGTGAACGCCTATTAAGGCCCCGTATATTCCAGACAAAAAACATATAAAGGGGGTTAGATAGATTTTGTGACCTTTCGGCCACTCTTCCTGCGGCTGACCAGGAAGAAAGGAGCGTCATCCGGGTTTTCCATCTCCTAAGGCGCAGGAGGAGGCAAAGACGGAGACTCAGGGGGATTTTGCTCTACAGGGGGATTACTGCTTGTAGCTTTAAGACTGACCCCTTATGCAGGCACCTTAACTTAATCTGAACCTTCAAGGGCTTGCAGTCTATAAGAAGCATCAATCTCCTTAGATGCTACGGACGCTGCCTCTGAAGAAACCCTTTGCCAAATTCAGGTGGGATCTACCAGTACTCCTGTGAAGACCTCTACTTCTCGAAGTTCTCTGTTTTCTAGAGAAGGCAAGTTGTACTGGAGCTGGACGCCTTAAACAGTGAGATGCATCATGACCGAATACGTTGCGCTCAGAGCACCTAGGTGGAAGCCAAGGGTAGGAGACATCTACTTCGAACTCCCTTTTATTCTGGTAACCAGAAATAACCTTATTGGGGAGAGGCTTCAAGAGGTCAACTTCTCAGTTTCTGGAGAGAGAGATTTTGGCTTACCAACAGCAGTAGCAATCCTGCTGAGACTCTCTTTGGTGTACTAGAGGTAAGGTATACCCCGAAACTCAACCGTAACGATCGGCGAAGATAGAGGAGGCTTCTCATGCTCGATATCTGGAGACCAAGGAGCAACAAACATTGCTTGGCCTGCAATATTCCACACGTTACGGCTTAGCAGAATTGAGCGGGTACGAGGATTCACAACCTTTAGAAGGTACGTTCCTGGTCCTATAGTGTGTACGAAAATCTTTGGACCCGAACGAGCCCATAAATCGTTGAGAACTCCAATAATACGTCCCAGCTCAGGTGGATGACCATGGAATTGTGCATAAATGAAGTCCTTAAACTCCTTCTTTGCTGCTTCTATGCTCTCATCTGGGATCAGAACAAAAGGGACCCCCTAGACATGTTCTGTCGGGATTCCAACAGGTTCAAGCTGGGAGGAATCTTTGACCAGAGACGACCAAGTTTTGATAGGAGGAGGAGTTACTTCAACTGATGCATCAGAGGAAATCGGTTCAAGGCTCGCCTTAGTAAGATCAGGAGAGATAGGATCAGCCCGAGTCGCCTTAGCGAGAGGAGGAGACTCAATAGGAGCGACAGCTGCAACCGTGTCTGCCAGCTTTGATTCTGAGACTGGGTCTGCTGGCTTCTCGGCTGAGATTGGATCTTGAGGGACAGTTTTCAGAGATGGAGCTTCGCGAGAGCTCTCGGAGGCTGAAATCGGCGGATCTACTGCACACTTTTGGGAAGGAGTCAACAGGAGAGTCCAAGAGCCAGATTGGGAGCCAGTAGCCATGGAGGCATCTGTAGAAGGGGTCCGGCGGGAGGAGGACGCGGAAGCGCTTGAATGTTCAGCGTTAGCAAACTTTGGGGGCCGAACAATGGGGCGGGGGGGCTTTTTCTTCTTCGTTTTAGCCATCGGAAACCAAATTCTCGTCAGACGGCATGAGGCCGGCTGACGGCGGGCAGCGGAGGGGAGCTAGGGTTTTGCTAGGTTAGTCACAGTCTCAATCGCCCTTTTTCCTGTAGGAGTTTTGTTCTCGAGCAATGCTTGTTTCCTTAAATATTCTGTTATGTCAATTACTCGTAGTATTTCTTTAATTTCTTCAAAGTTTCTTGATGATTTGAATCAACAACTTCTATTTCTTCAACGATTATTGCTAACTTTCTGTTTAGTTAAGAAATTTCAACATTTGCAACTTCCATCTATTTTTTTTACCGAGTCCATGTCATTCTCAAATTACTTGCATGGGAAACAACAACATCAACATGGTCATATATATATAGCTAATAAAGTGTTGGGTACCCATTTTACTTCTTGTCGATCCTTCTCCTTGAAACCCAAAACTTATACCCAAAATATATCAAATTATCATTAACATGAAAGTTTCATGATGAAACACACATCTTGCGGCTCAGAACATATACAATGGAGCACAAGCAACCAAGATTTCTCTGAGAGATATATCAAACATTAGACGAAACCTTGTTTAGCAAGCAACAGAGAGAAAATTTGCAATTTCCAAAAAAAAAAAAAATTACTGTAGCTTTTTACACTTGGGGATATTCCTAACCATGGCAACATCCCAGAAGTAGTTCCAGTAAACCAGTGTATAAAATGTGAAACAACAATAGAAAGTTATGAATAAAACATAGTAGTTAATTACCAGAATAATAGTGCTCATAATTAGCACGCATTATAATCGATTTTTTTTTTAATATTTGAGCACAAAGTTTAACTTTTAAGCTAGGTGTAGTAAATATGACTGAAACTACACAAAAAACGCATATAAAATGAAATATATGAACGAAATCATAAAAAACCCCAGAGGATATAAAAATAGAATCCAAATTTATAATCTAAACATGTATATGATTATGGTAAAAATCGATGTTGACTTGTTAGAGCGCCATACTATTAGTGCTTGGATTCATCCAAACCAAATTGATTTCCAAATATTATCAGACAATACATGTGATTAGAAGAACAAAAAATACCAAAATGTGTGCAACAACAAAGATCGAGCAAGTTCATGTTTTAGTTTTAGCTCATCGACACTTTCGCTCTTTCTTCTTCCTCCTCATCAATCGGGTGAAATAGATAGAGAAATTAAACAATTGAGAAAGAAAGAGATCGATAGAGAAAAAGAGAGAAATAAAGTTTATCTTATTCATATTATTCTGTTTAATTTTTCGAAATGTGAAAGCCTTTTCAATCACTTCATTTTTGTTATTTTTCTCCTTTTTGATATTAAAAAAAATCATAAAAACTATAAACATTAGAACATAATTAAGAAGACTAACCTAAAGTTCTATGTTTCTTTTCATTTGAGCTTTATTCGATTCTCATAATTAAACTCATAGCGTGATTATTTTGTCTCTAGTATATCCAATACGACCCCTAAGTATTAATGTGATTGATGTATACTTGGAGTCTTATTTCATGGTAAAACATGAACACATCATGCCCCGATAAAACTGGATTAGACCGTGAGCTTGTTTGCTTTGAAGGAGATTCTAGCTTGACAACAAAGCCCAGTACATTCAATTGTGACTGTGAACTTATTTTCCATTTTGCACGAAGAGCTCTAGCTAGTCATCTCTGTGAACCATTCATTGTAGTCTTTACCTGTTAACGTCACCGAATAATCGTGATTCCTGAATTATCCGAGACTTACACGAGTATGGTGTAGCAGCATAGGTACTTGTTTCATTAGTAGCTCAACTTTTGGTGGTAGATCCAGATCCTCAATCAATTAGTTGATGATTAGGGTTTTCAATTTTCATTGGTGAATGATATTTTGCTAATATAGTAGTTAAGTGATATGGCAAACGATTCTTTTATCAAAAAAGATATCCTATTATTTTATGGAAAAACGGTTTTTTCATACCCTAACTCAGCAGCTATATTCGATTCATACCTCAATTATAATTATGTGCAAATCCATACTCCAACTAATCAAAAATTCAAATTCACTATCTAATCTTACAATTTCATGCCAAAACATGCATATTGTGAGATGTCGTTAACAATCCGTTAACAGTCGCTTAGGTGGTTGCCACATCATTAACAAAATGCCTCAAAACATTTAAAATTTAAGGCAAAACAACGTCATTTTATCTTATCTCATAAACCCGAGTGTCTTCTCCTTCTTCCTTTAAACATTTGTGTCCATAGTTTTATTTCTTGAGAACTCAAATCCAAAATTCTCTTGCATGGTTCACGAAAGTAGTTAATGGTGATGGTGAAGGAGGTAAACCATGCAAGAAGATTTTAGATTTGAATTCTAAAGAAAGAAAAGTATGGACACGAGGGTTTACATGAAGAAGGAGAAAACACTCCGTTTTATGAGATAAGGTAAAATGATGTTATTTTGCATTGAATTTTTAGTGTTTTGATTAAGGCTTAAACGATGCCGTTAATGATTGGCATCACGTAAGTGATTGTTAACAGATTGTTAACAACGTCTCACAATATGCATGTTTTGGCATGAAATGGTAAGATTGGATAGTGAATTTGAATTTTGATTAGTTGGGGTATGGATTTGCATACATGTATAATTGAAGTATGAATCGAACATAGCTGTTGAAGTATAAACACCATCTTTCCATTTAAGCTACAACTTAAAGATAAAATAACACTTCTCCGATAATAGCACGGAAAAGTAATGAAGTATACTTAGCTTCCTCTAATTTACAAAAAAAATGAGTATTTAAATCATAAAATTTCTATTAATTGCTTAACAAGATTGTGTTCTACCGAGCTTCACCATGCTATACCTAAAGGGAGAAATGTAGAGAAACCAAATATTGCCTCTTGTTTAGGACTTAGGTAGCCATTTTATAAATGCAAAATAGACTTTTCTGCAAGTAGAAATAATGTTAAAAACATTTTTGAGAGAAGGCTTCATATATTTCAACAACAAGACGGGGATCAGTTTTTCCGAGCTCCTTGTATTCCTATCTTTTTACTAATTTTTTTCCATTTTTTCTATGATCTCCGACAATGCAGCATGAAGCGGATGTTTTGCATTGTATCGGTGGGCAAAGAGATAGTGCAAGAGAGAATTTTCTGGATTCATTTTGGTTACCAGAAACTTCTCACAATGAGTCTTGAGATGTTTCACTTGGTATTTCTCAGACATAACTTAAAGATCACATGCCATTTCCTCATCAAAATGTACTTCAACTCAGCTATGTGAAGATAATTGATGAAAGCTCGAAGAAACTCATAAGATGCATCCATGATCTTGATTATGCCTCTACGGCTTTCGTCCATCTCGTTCTGAAGCATTGCTTCGAAAACTGGCGAACAACTCACCTTGACAACAAAATCCACATTGTCAGAACATAGATCATCACTAGGAAAAGTCTATTAACTAAACACAATTGACACTCAATATTTACTACATATAATTTAACCATGTAGAAGGATCTCGAAGATCCATAATATTTTTGAAAATAATGTGAATATATAATTTAGAGATTTGTATTTATGTTAATGTGATTCTATTAGTTAGATAATTAGGTTATTTTATTCCCTATATAAATGTATATATTATGTACATTCATTATTATGAGAGTCAATACAATATTCTTCCAATTCTTAAATTCTCATCACTCTATCAAACCAAATCCCAAGAATAAAATTATGTTTTGGCTTTTGTTTAATCTGAATTATTCTCTTTATTTCTACCTTTAATATTTTTTACTGTATTGTATCTTTGTTATTCGATTTTAGCTCCATATTATAGAGGTGAAATAAATAAATAAAATTAGATTCATCAATTGCTTAGCAAACCAAAAATTAATTTTATTTGTCATAGACTTATATATATACACATAATCTTACAACTTCACACCAAATAAGAGATTTAACAAATGGATTCAAATCACTGTCCTATAAATTAGTCGATGGTACATACTACTACTACTACAATCTTCATACTACAATTTAGTTATGTTTTAATTATTTAGTAAATGAGTACTTGATCGATTGAGTGTTGAATGAAAGTGTAACATCCCGGGAGAGGTTAAAATAATTGATTTGGTTACCTATGTCATCAAAGTGCACTTATCTTTTCCGTCACAAGTCCAGAGAGAACTCCACAGTTAAGCGTGCTTGAGCTGGAGCGATTGAAGGATATGTGACCTATCGGGAAGTCATTTCCGGTACCGTACGAGTGAGGTGCACTTCTTGCAGGTGCCCGCATCGCGAGGGAGGTACACTTCCTGACAATAGTTGCAGTGTATCAATGTCGGAATCGATGGGGCAATTGATGAGACTACGATCAATACCAGAACCAAACCGAACAGGAAGCAATGGGAACAGTCCTCCAAGATCTTTTACTCTTTCCTTTATTATTTCGGTTGTTATTTATTTTATAATTTCAGTTGATTGTTAATAATTAGAGAGACTTAGTCTTCTTTCTTATTAGGAGCCTATCTCTCCACTTTTCCATTTTCCTTGTACGTAATAATCAAATTTCTCAACAAACAAACGCAAGTCTCTCTCTCTCTCTCTCTCTCTCTCTCTCTCTCTCTCTCTCTCTCTCT
>OVAY01002038.1:0-21630 GCA_900406395.1 Kernera saxatilis | reverse complement strand
TTTTGCACGGCAAAGAAAGAGAAAGAAACATAAAAATAAAAAGGAGTAAAAGGTAATTGACTTCGACAAAATACTGTTGAAAAAATAGCACTTAATTTCTCATTCTTATGTGGTTACTTATTGCAATTTCTCTAACTAGGAAAACAGGCGTTTATCATTCGGAAGAATTTTTTTTTTTTAAATAGTATTAAAATTCCACCAAAGACGGCCTAATAATTAACAAAAATTATTGAAGCTATAAGATTAAGACCATATCAAAAGAAATATTAACAATTGCTTTGTCCTTACAAGAACAACTATTAAAAAACAAATATTAATCCTCAACATGTAATAAAGAAAAGATAAGCGATTCAAATTAATGAATAATTTAGCTGTGTTCATTAAATTTTATAAATCCAAAACTAACCAAAAATACCAATCTAAAAATTGAAGCGAACCTTAAATTTGGAAAATAGGTTTAATCTTTCTAAATTCGAAAAACTAAAACCAAGTCCAAGTCTAAAAGTGAAAAAAAAAAATCAAATTGAAATTAAAACTTTTTAAAAGTATATCTCAAACTACATCATCTCCTAAAGATAGTTTTGATAAGCTAAATTCAAGCTGAAACTCCGATATATAAACCGAACTCAAAACCGAATTATTTAGTCCTTGTAGTTGTGGATATAATCAAAGAGATGATGAAAGAAAAGTCGTCAAAAAATAAGTGAGGAAAAATCATGATCGATTAACTTATGGTCCCCATTAATTTAATTACATAGCGAAAGTAATTAACAATAAAGTCTACGTAGACTTCATCGTTCTCTGGCGTCTTAAGAACTTTTCAAAATACGACAGCTTTTACCCCAAGCAATAAGAACTCACAAACAAATTCTAACAAAACAAAGAAAACACAGACTTCACAACTGATTTCTTTACAAAACTTCCATTCCAAAAAANTTTAAAAAACTTCCATTCCAAAAAAAAAAAAAAAAAATTAAATTCCATTCAAATGGATCATGAGATCGCGAAGAAAGTCACGGCGATGTTTGATCAGCGGCGATTAAACCGCTCCGGATCATCATTGTTCACTGCGTTTGCTGCCTCAGTAATAGCTCTGATCGTTTTCACGATCGTTATCGTCTCTAATTTATCGGTGAGAGATTTCTCTGAGGTGGTGACAATAGAGATCAAGACAGTTGTTCCTTTCTTACCTCTAAGCTCAGAGAAGGAGCTAAGCGAAAGCAACAACTATTCGATCAAGCAGAAAATCACAGTCAACGAGAATAATAGTGATATTCAGGTTCTCGAGATTTTTGGAGGCAAATGCGTGTCGGAGAAGTTTCAACAGAGAGCAACAGAGTTTTTGAGAGATGATTGTGAGGTCAATTTCATGATGACGTGGATCTCGCCTGCGGAATTCTTCGGTAAGAGAGAGGTTTTGTCTGTGGAAAGCGTCTTTAAATCTCATCCTCGAGGTTGTTTGATCATTTTATCATCGACAATGGATTCTCCTCAAGGGTTTAGAATCTTGAGACCGTTTCTTGATCGAGGTTACAGGGTTATGGCGGTCACGCCGGACTTGCCGTTTCTGCTCAAGGACACGGCCGGAGAATCTTGGCTTGAGGAGATTCAGACAGGGAAAAGAGATCCCGGAAAGATCTCATTAGCTCAGAATCTGTCAAATCTCATGAGACTCGCGTATCTGTATAAATACGGAGGTGTTTATTTGGACACAGACATGATTGTTCTGAAGAGCTTTAAAAGTCTGAGGAATGTGATCGGTGCACAGACTCTCGAACCGGTTTCGAGAAAATGGACGAGATTGAACAATGCGGTTCTTGTATTCGACAAGAATCACCCTCTCTTACTCAAATGCATTGAAGAATTCGCGTTGACTTTCAACGGAAACGTTTGGGGTCATAACGGACCGTACCTTGTCTCTCGAGTGGCTCGAGCCGTGGAAGGAACCGATGGCTATAACTTCACCATCATGACACCTCCTGCATTTTATCCGGTGAATTGGGTTGAGATTGAGAAGCTGTTTAAGGTTCCAAGAACAGAGAAGGACTCGAAGAGAGTCAAAGTCAAGGTCCTTGAGATGCAGAAGAGAAGCTACGGGTTGCATTTGTGGAATAAATTTAGCAGAAATTTTGAAATTGAACAAGGAAGTGCCATGGATAAAGTTGTTTCAGATCATTGCGTATTCTGTGAGAAAGCCGCTGTTTCATAACACTTTTGTTCGATATGTAAGTTAATTCCATTGTAGGATAATAGCTTGTAAACTGTAATTAACAATGAAAACCTCATTTTTTTACTGACTAAAAAAAACTTCAACGAACTCTAATTAATTAATCTCCAAAAAAAAGTACTCTCTCAACGGAAATTCAATTTAAGACTGAGAAGTTGACGTTACAATCATGAAATTTGATCACGCCTGCAGAATAGTTCGTTGTTCGGCGTTTGGGCTGATACATATCCAATAAATATTGGGCCAGGCCCATTAATTGACAACGTCATCAGTTACAATTACGTTTCATCCCTCAGCCCAATTAACAAAAAAGCACAGCTGAATCGAAGCTCAAACCGGCCAGTGATGGCTTCCGATGGCAGCGAGAGCGTGAAACTCAACGTCGGTGGCGAGATCTTTGAAACCAACGCATCGACCATTCAATCAACCTGCCCAGACTCTCTCCTTGCCGCTCTCTCGACTCCAACCTCCCATGGATCGATCCCTGTGTTCATCGATCGTGACCCGGAGATTTTCTCCGTCATCCTCAGTCTCCTCCGTACTGGAAGACTCCCAGCTAATTCCTCTTTCTCCAAGCAGGAGCTACTTGATGAAGCTCTTTACTACGGCGTGGAGTCACTCCTCCGGTCGGCGATGTTGCCGCCGCCACTGCTAGGTTTCGATGCTTCTCTAGTCTCCACCATCACACCGGCGGCTGACGGAGTTCCGTCGGCTTTCACAGCAACTGCTGGAGATGCTTCTCTGTGGATTGCTCACGGCGGACAGATCTCCGTCTACGATTGGAGTCTTTCCCACGCTGGAACCGTCCGTACGCATCTCAATGATATCACGTCGATCTGCCGTGTGTGGGCCGAGGCGGCGGCTATCGGATCTGATTCCGCGTCGGGACTTCACTTCTACGATCTTGCCGGAGGTCGATACGTCGGATCTACGCACTGGACGGATCCGGAAGATCCGAGAATCCATAAGGCACGCGTCGCCGCCATTGCCGATTCGGCGAGTGGAGTGTTCGCATCCTTCGATTGTTTGCACAGAGAGAACAGCGTTCTCCTGATCGACAAATCCACGCTACAAGTCGCCGCCGTCATCGGCCAGCAATCTGGAAGCTCCGCTAAAACCACCGTACCGGAGAAACTGCGGTGGGTGCCAACGACCGGTCTATTAGTCGGATCCGCCGTGCAACGCGGAGTGTTTGGATGCTCAGGCTACATCAGGATCTGGGACCCGAGATCCAGGAACATTGTGTGGGAGACGAGTGAGCCAGGTTCGGGACGAAGCAGCAGGTTCGGAGACTCCTTAGCTGACGTGGACGCCGACGTTGAAGACTCGATCCTCTTCAAGGTATGTTCCAAGTCAGGTGATCTCGGAATGGCAGACCTTCGTAAATTAGGAGAAGATCCATGGGTATATATGTCAGACGAGAATCCCGGCTCGTGGAAGGCCGGCGACGGAAGTGGAAGCGGCGGTTACAGCGTGGTACATTGTTACAGACAGCAAGTGTTGGCTGCGAGAGGTGGCGCATTAGAGGTATGGTCAAGGGTTAAGGAGAAGACGAGTGGTGATCCAACTCGCAGAAGAAACTTTGTAGACAAGGAAGAAGATTCCAAGAGAGGGTTGATTTCGAAAATTGAAGCCGGAGGTGATCGGCTGTTTGTTTCTCGGGAATTCATGGAAGGTGTTGAGGTCTGGGAAAGTTCTAATTTTCCATCTGTGACATCCGTCGAGTAATGGGATCACGCTCTGTTTCCCCGGGAAAAAATATCAAGATTTTCCCGGGAAAGTGTCAAATTTTCAAACTTTCCAGAGTCTGGTCCTGATCGCCCTACCCAAAAATGTAAATGAAGAACAACATGAAGATTCAGACTTTGCTGTTGTAAAAAATCACCAGAGACCTATTCTGTTGTAAATGGATTCGTAGAATTTGTCTTTGTAAAGTTGTGGTTCTAATGGATAATTACTGTAACCAACGATTTCATTTTAGGTTTTGATGAGGTTAATGGTCTACCCATGGAAGCCCTTGTGGTGAAAGGAATCTCGGTAGAAAGAAAGAAAAAAAATCTTACCTTCGTTCTTCATCAATTTAAGATCTAAAGCACTCAAAATATTATGTCGTCATTATGGGAATATATATATATATATATCTTTTTAGTCTTCAAAGTAAGTTTCCATTGTATAGATAGCTAAAATTCAACTACTCTTTTGTCTTTCTCAACCTACTCAACCTAATGCTCTCTTTTCTGATGAAATGTTTACCTTTTTGAACTAGACAAAGAATCTTTCTTTATGTCTTTGCTTTCTTGCCAGTCTAATAAACCTTTGCTGCAATTTCTGGTAGTGTTGCATTCCTTTTCCACACAAGGTCTTGTCTTGAGAGGAGAGGAACACACATTTTTAAATGTAAGTCTTCCCTTGGATTCTTTAGATACTATTGATACGTTTTGGTCTTGTTAGGTCAGGTTTTTGGACCTACAATTTCCGAAACGCTTAAAGTTTGTTATGATGAAATTAATTTGTGTGTTTCTTTTTTGTCGAATCATCCCTCTTTTAAGAAATATATTGGAATTTTCCTTTTGTTTGTTTTTTAAACAAGAACTATTATAAATTTATAATGAATGGGGTCAAAAAAGAAGAAAGCCAAGTGGAGATTTCCCATGAGCTTTCTTGTCTTATGGTCCTTTGATGTCGACCCGTCTTTTTAAATTTAAACCTGGCTTCTCTCTTTTCTTTTCTTTTTTTTGGCGTTACAAATTAAGGAATTAATTATATTCCCGGTTCATGAAATTTAATCATAAGAAAATATTAAAATCACTTATGTTAGTGTTTATACCAAAAATCGCATAAGATCGATTGGTGTAGTTTTCTATTTTATTTCCCCCATAGACTTTGATTTATGGTTTGTAATGAATGTTGAAAAGAAGATGACGAATGTCTCTTTTTTCTAGTCGATAACCAATAATTTTCTGTGAACCGAAAAGAAGAAATTTAAAACACTTCTGTACAATGCTCAACCCAATTCTCAATTCTTGTACAGTACAACAACAACAACACAAAAAGAGAGTCGGAGCAGCTCTATTTGACCCTACTCGAACCCGAACCAGGTCAAATCAAGAAGACCACGATGAGACAGAGTTTGATCTGGACAGAGAAGAAGAAGAGTTCAAGAACTCAATGCAGTCTTCAATAGCTTCTACTCTGTGTGCTTCTGATTCAGCTAGAGACTTTGACCTTTTCATATAAATAGACGATGAAGAAGACGAGGAAAACAATAACGATGACGTGTTGTCGGTAGTATTCCTCCTGAAGGATATAAAACGCAGCGTTTTTGCCACTCTAGCTCCGATACGTTGGATCATCTTCCTCGCAGCCGGCGAGCTCCTTAGACCAAAACTGAAAATTCCGACGAGGACCGCCCTTCTCCGGCAGTGATGTGACGAGCTTAAATTCTCGTGTTTTGGGAATATGGGTTCGTCTGTCCCTTCTGGGTTCGGACTAAAGCTTACTCTTTTGCATGCCCTTCGTGACATATTTTTGTCTCTGAAATTGTGTTGATGAGAGATAGAGAGAGAGAGAGAGAGAGAAAGAGAGAGACCAAATACTAAAGAGAAGCAAATGGGATTTTTGAAGACTATTTATGGGGAGGTGTGTTACGACAGGAAAGACATTAGGGGATGTAAGTGTTAAGAGGAAAAATAGAGGGGTCAGTTTAACAACCACACTTGAAACTTGTAATTCATTTTAGTACTTTATCATTGTATAATTACATCGTCTACAAGTTTTTCCCCATTTATAAGAGGATGTGTGTATTTATTTAAACACAGTTGACAAAAAAATGTTGTAACTTATATTTTAATTTTTAATTTTTAATTCAATACAAACAAGTGAAATAGAAAATGTTTTCCCACTAATTGATTCAGTTTTTAAGATTATTGTGTAGATTCACAGTTTTTTTAAACACGTAGACCAAATTGAATTATTTTTTTTATCACAACCAATATTCGAATTTATGAATTGATATATATTTTTTTTTTTGGCTAAATTCAACCGGAAGAACTGTCAAACATTAGAAGAATGAAAGCAAAAACGGCAGCTGAGAATCGAAACCATATTCATTTTGACTTTTATTGGCAAAAAAATCAAGTTGCTGAATGAAACATTAGTAATGTTAATACAATCTGTCCTTAATATGTTAAAGTTAAACATCAGACTGTGTGAAAGAATATTGTTTTTTTAATAAGAAAGTGGGCATAAATGTCATAACGCAAGACTAATGAGATGCTAAAAAAAAATGTAATGATATTGAATACAAATCAATAATGGCAATAAAGGTAATAACATGGGTGAATTTATTGAATATATTCATATATTAGGTAAGTAGAATTGTTAATTTAGTATTAAGTTCAAAAAAATAAAAAAATAAATAAAGGTAATAACATTAGTCAGCAAGCACTACGAGGGAGAGAGAGGGAAAGTGAATGTCTGTGAGAGCGAATCAAGGTCTCTCCTCTCTCTACAGGAGATGTTTATTTTTCCCACAAAAAAACAAGAAAACTAAAACAAACAAAAAACTCCTCTTTGAAATGTGGAATTCATTCTCGAATCCTAAAGATTCCATCTAGAAGAAGAAGAAGGAGAAGAGTTCGACCCTGCGGCCATTAAATCAGAGACCGTTTCCATTTAGTTAAACTATGGCGATGTTCAAAACCCTATCTTTTTTGTTCGTTTTGTGCTTTGAGATGCATGGAACCATGGCTGCAGACGGGACTTCCTCGTTTTCGTTTGTTGGATTCGTAAAATCTCCGAGTTTTGATAAGAAATTTGCTCTCTTTGGAGATTCGAAGCTGGTCAGTGACAGTTCTTCGATTCAGCTGACTGACTCAGTGAGTGGAAGCGAGGGACGAGTCGTTTACAGGAAACCCATCAAGCTTTTCCTAGGTAAAGAGAGAAACTCGGAATCTTTCTCGACTTACTTCTTCGATGCCCAATGAGATTGGTGTTGTCTTGGCTTTTGTGATGGTTCCAACTAGTTTGGATCTTAGTTTGTTTGGTAAAAAGGACAATACTTCCTCTGCCTTAGGGTTTCTATTACAATATGCGAAGAACAAGACAGTTGTTGCTTTTGAGTTTGATATATCCAAGAGAGGAAACCGTGCAAGAGTCTTAATTGGTAGACCTGAATCTACTACAATTAGAAACCTTTCGTTCGTGGGTGATTTGATGATGAGCAATGGAGGGAAGTTGAGCTGTATGATTGATTATGAGGCAAGTTCTAAAAGAATGATGGTCCGATTCAGAAAATCTGGTTCGATAAAGATGTTCGACCCATTCTTCTCTTTCTCAGTAGACTTGGCCAAGTTATGGAAAGATGGTGAAGTAATGTTGGGTTTAAGCTCTGCAAACGGAAACTCTTCAAAGGCACATTTTCTCCATTCTTGGGACTTTGAAATCAGGCATCCTCCTCCCATGTGGATGCATTCAGAGCCACTTGAACCGAATGCATTTGTGAATCCCGATGTTTCCGAGGTGGAGAAAGAGGGTCGAGGAAGAAGTGAGTATAGATGGAGAATGCTTGGAGCCTTGGTCTTTGGTATAGTATGTGGAACATTGGGGACAATGTTGGCTTTGTATCTCTGGACAATATGCGGTGTTAGGCGGTCAATGATGGTGGTTCCGGAAGAATGTGCTGTTAAAACAGTGAGTGTCGCGGTGGTTGCTATTGAAGAAGGCAAGAAGTAGTGAGGAGTTTAGTGATTCTTCTGTTTGTTTCCTTAGTTGCAGGTTTTGTGATATGAGTTTGTTTTCTCATGTAAAATCTAAACTCTTGAAAATGTAAGCTGTTATTGATCTTAGAAATTAACTTAGTTGTTCCTGATCCATTTGTATTATGGGATCTGCATTTAACATACAGTATGTAACAAATGTTACATCTTTTCTATTTCTGGATCTGAATCAAACACGTTGACCTTCTGGTACAAGAATCAGGACCCATTTTGTCTTCTCACTTTGATTTTTATTGCAACACAGGAATGTGATCCGAGTAAAAAAAAATCTGTGTTCACTCATCTCCTGAACACATATCAAATGTCTAGAAACAACACAGCATTCACATGTATCATCAGTTGCCACTTGCTTCTTTGTCTCTTCTTGTCTTTACCGAGAAGAGAAGCAAAGAAAGTGACTGATGTGATGTGAATCTAACCTCAACACGGGATGGGACACAAACAAGAGGTGTCAAGGTGGAAAGTAGATTTTATGGATCCATACAAAGTGTTCTCAGAAGTTAGTTCTAACCTTTTTGATTGATCCTCCCTAATCCCTGGATTACTAGGAATCATCTGGAGAGCAACCGGCGTGGTAAGCTTCACAAAAATCCAGATTGACTTCCCCAGTTTTGACTGCAAGAGGCAATTCCTGGTAAGCGCGGTGTAGAGGAGGTAGGATTAAAGCAGACTTTTTATCCATTGCTAATAGTCTTCCACATTTACTGCATCAGAAGAGAGGTGGAAAAGTTAGTCCATGGAAAACACGAGTTTTAGAATATTCCAAAAGAATTACAGAGACTGGTTTGCTACCTGCAAGGTTTGCTAAATAGGGATTCAAAACTGCATATCCATAGCTGCATTGGAAGAAGAGAAAGGCGTTAATTAACTTCCATGGATCCAAAAGAAGGAAATGGTTAATGTTATCCAGAGACCGATGAGGCCTTGTAGCATGGTTTACCAGAAGAGAGTAGAGAGCTGTTCCAGAACCAAAGCCGAGGAAATATTGCAAGGCTGTAGCAGCATGTTCCTGCAAGAAATTATAATTAATGCAAGTTCCAAATCAATCAAATTCGTGAAAAGTTATATGTGAGACCAATTGCAGTCTCTGTTACCGAGATGTGTTTGTAAACATGATAAACCGAGAAGCCTCTCGCATGTAAGTAGCTGCCTCCCTGTAAGGAAGCGAAGGGATGAGGCAAAAAGATGAGTACTTAGACAACTTCATTTGAAAATCAGTGTCATCTAACGCAGGGAGTTTGGAAGTTACCTCATCTGGAGAGAAGAATGCAACTGCATCTGGATCAACAGAACCAGCTGGATTCAACGAGACTATAGCTCTGAATACAGAAGGAAATGATAATTCAATTACGGCAACCTTATCAACAACTTCAGTCTGTAACCCTGATCTCAGTTTGCTCGAACTCTGGAAAATCGGTTTCGATGCTTCTGTTGGATCATCACTACCTGACCCAGGTAAAGAAGTAGCTTTTTGCAGCCACTTCAAGCGTCCATAAGTAGACACCTTCACATTCGGGACCAACTTCTCTAAACGCGATTGTATATCTGGCAACGTTCTGTAATCAAACGGCTCCTCTCTTCTATGTTCTAATGGTGAATGGGAGGCGCGCTGCTTTTTCGTTCTTGGTTCCATTTTCAGTCCTTCGTCAATGTGAGGGAAGAATCGTCTTTTCTGATCTGTGAAGGCCTTGAGGGCTAACCTACAGTCAAATTAAGAGTCATATCCACATATTATGCGTCAAAGTTTTAACAACCAAAAGAAAAACATCATTCAGAACAGAAGAGCAAATGGAGAATGCATGACGTTTAGTAGGACGCTTAGGTGACGACACTCCAAATTGATTCTATCAAGCTTCAATAAGCTTAATAATCATTCCAACACCACCACGAAATCCAGCAGGAGGAACTACCAGTCGAATTGATCTTCAAATCTAATTTGTAGACTCGAACCTAAACCCTAATTATGCTCAAATCATTTGCAACAGTCTCGTACCTGGTTCTATCAACAGCAGAAGCACCAGCTTGGCCAGCAAGCTGCCTTTTCCAAGCATAAGCAACGACTGCACCATCTGGACATACCAGTGGCATGTGAAGACCCCATGAATTACTTCTTGACCGGAGAGATTCGGTGACAACTCCAGATTCTTCCAACTTCTTCCCTGATCCAATAAACATGATCCTTCAAATCCCTAATATAGAGAACGAAACTAGCATATCGATACAAATGAAATCAATTAGTTTCAAATGTAAGCACCGATTAAGCGGAGATCCTGAAGATGTTGACGCATGGAGGCGTCTTCTCTGAGGAAGAGCTGAAGGGGCATGTCAGTGTGGCGCGGATGCGAAGCCACGAACATGGCTTCAAGGATACGGTCGGCGCCGAGGCGGATATCGGCGATAACCCTAGCCGCTTGATTGAGTCGTTCCATGGCCTGAGCCACCTGCTTCGGCGGCGCGTCCGATTCCGACTGATTGTTTGCCGCCTCGGCCGAATTCTGGAGAAGTTGGGACTGTTGTAACGTCTGCATAAGCAGTGATTGAAGGATCAAACTCTATCCCTCTCTTGATTTCACTTTGATTCTGTGAATTGTGAATTTGTAATTCTGGAGTGAGGTTTACAGGTTCGATTGAATCTCGATATACTCTCAATAGTATTTTAGAAGGTGGAAACGCAAGACGCATTTAATAGCGTTCGCGTTTCAAAAGCCTTTTTAATTTTTATTGATCTGTTTTCTTCTTACGCCTCACTGCAATTATAGATTATTTCACAAAAGACCCTATCTCAAGGACTATCATAGATATAGCCTTTTAGTTTTATTCAGGTCAGTTTAGGGACGTGCATTTAGGAAATACAGTAAGAATTACAAAAAGTGATGAATATCACTAAACTCTTCAAACTTGTAAACTCCTTAAAAATCCCACCTGCCCACATCCAATCCCCTAGGACATACGTTCACAAAAATAAAAATTAATTTTCTTAATAGAGTAATTCTCATAATTTGGAGGATTTTTAAAGAGTTTTAAAGTTTGAAGAGTTTAGTGATATTCCTCACTTTTTGTAATTCTTATTTCCTAAATACTGTCCCTAAACTGACCTGAATAAAACTAAAAGGCTATATCATGCATGTCCCTAAACTAACCTGAATAAAAAGCTATATCTATAACAGTCCTTGAAAAGGGTCTTTTGTGAAATAATCTAAAACTCAGAACTGGTTTTGGATAATGCGTAAACTAAATTAAAGAACGAGAGGATACTCTGCAACAAGCCCTCTTCTTCTTCTTCTTCTTCTTCAGAAACAAAAGAAGATGATGAACACGCTTCAAGCATTTCAGACAACTCTAAAACCAAACTTCCATGTTCTATTCAATGCCTCAAGACATTCCATTTCCAGAACCCAATTTCTCTGTCTCTCGAAATCCGGAGATGGAACTTCAGATTCGGATTCTGATCCCGACCCTCCAAAACCCGAAGGAGATACTCGGAGACAAGAACTCTTAGCCAGGATCGCCATGCTTCAGACATCTAAGGTCCGTTTAACGGATTTCTTGGACGAACGATCAGATTATCTCACCAAGTTTGCTGAAGAAGCCAACGCGGAGTTTGACAAGGTTGGAGAAGACGCCATGAAAGGCCTTGACGAAGCAAGCTCAAGGGTTTGTATCACTTACAAAGATTGAAATTTTTTTTCCGCTCTTGCAGGCAGTTTTAGGAGAGTAGAACGTCTTGTTTCAATGGCTTACCTTGATTCTCTGACACAACTTGATCCATAAGAATTGTCTTTTTCTTATATAGATCAAGTGATCTTTCAGAGATTTTGATTTGCTCGATGATCATGCAAGAACAGAGAGATAGATAAGCTTCTGTGTTTTTTTTTTTTGGTTTCGAGTGATTGAGCAGATACTGGAGAATATCGAGAGCAAGATGCAAGCTTTTGAGGAATCTGCGGGATTGAACAGATTGGAGATAGAGGAGAATGATAATAAGTTGGCGGAGTTTGAGGAGAAGATCGTGATAGACAGGAATGAAGGATTGTTCTTCAAGAGCTTACGTGATAAAAAGCCAGTGGATGGAGAGAAAGCTAAAGAGGAAACGGAGAAAATAGAAGAGGTTACCAAACAAAGTGCAGGATCAAAGGCAAGAAGGAATATTTACCTTGGGTTAATTGGGATCGTGGTTCTCGCAATTGCTGATTCATTCATTTCTTCTCCGGACTGGAGAAAAGTCGCGATTCTTGGAGCTATTCTTATCCCACTGCTCATTCAGTTCTTCTACGAGCAGACATTATTATCAGAAGAAGCAGATAAGGGAAAGGGAAACGAGAAGAAGTGAATGAGAGACACGGAGAATTGGACTTCGTATCAATCGAAAGAGGTGAATATGACTTGATGACATAGATCCAACTGGGAAACTTATCACTTTTGGTTTGATACACCAAGCTACAGTTTTTCTTTTGCATCATCGTATATCAGATCTCGATGATGTTTACTTGAATCATTCAAACCAATGCGTCACCCAGATGCTTGTGATGTATGTGTAATTCACTATATAATGCTAGTTTCATCAGGTGATAGCTAACTTGATTCTTGTCGACTTACTGTGATTTACCTCTGTCACTTCCAAGCAACGCTACATCATAATTCAACCTCCAAAACCGAAAGCGTTCCACGGTAAATAATGGAGGAGCATTATACCTTTATCAGAGAAAGCTAGATGAGCTGGCCCAGAGAGATCAAATAAATCCAGGGTCAATCTAAACCCTAGAGAGTTATACAGCAATATGCAACAGATTAAGCTTTCCTTTAATATTCACGTTAGCGATTCACGACAGCTGAAACAAGTATGTTCCAGGTGACAACAGTTGGAAAAATGCCATGGTTTCGAGCATCATCAAAGAATTCGATAGCGTACGACACTCTTCTGCACATACACAAACCTTGCAGTATGATGTTGTAGGATATTATGTCAGGCTTCAACCCCATCTTGTACATGTAACCCCAAATCACTGTCGCTCTGTTGCTGTCTCCAACTTTGAAGAACCCTTCCATCAAGGTGTTGTAGGTAACGAGATTTGCAACGCAATTTCGATGCTCCATATTTTCCACGACATTCATTGCATCATCAAGTTTCCCAACAGAACACAGGCCATGAATTAGAATGTTATGCATCCTCACATCGGGTTCTAGACCTGATTGAAGAGATTGGTGCCACAATGCAAGGGCCAATTCCATCTTCCTGTCTTTACAAAGACCGTCCAAAAGTGAACTATAAGTTCTCAGATCTGGTTTCCACCCATTTTCAAGCATTTCTTTCACAACAGCTGATGCTTCCGCAAACTTTCCTGCTTTACACAAACCGTTAATAAGAATGTTGTAAGAAACAACAGTCGGCCAACAACCATTCTTCCCCATCTCTCTCAGGAAAAAGGAGGCATCAGCAAGTCTTGAGTCTCGGATTAAACCACCCATTAATGCATTACAGACATGAGAATTCAGCTCTACGCCATGCTTACTAATCTCTTTTACCAAATTTGATGCTTCTTCTAGTCTTCTCTCTTTGCACAAACAGTCTATAATTGACGAATATGCATAAACATCCAGATGCCCACCTCTGCTCTCGACCTCTTTCATTACCCCCAAGGCTTTATTTACATAACCATTCACGCATAACCCATGAATAAAAACACCAGAAGTTGTGTTGTCAGCTGTGTAGCCCTTCGCAGGCATAAGCCTCCAAATCATTGTTGCTTCATCGATCTTCCCGTACCCCAACAACCCTTTTATCAAAATGGTATAACTCACTATGTTAACTGAATTCTTCTTCTCCATTATTCTCCATAACTCCAAACTCTTCTTAATTTTCCCACAACGGCAAAACCCATCGAGCATAGTATTGTATGTAACCACATCAATACAGGCCTTACTTTCGACCAACTCTTTAAACACACTTTCGGCCTGATCAACATTCCCCACCCCACAAAGCCCATGTATCAAACTGCTATATGTAAATAAATCTTTTTCTCGCTCGTTTTGTTTCATTCTGTCCCATATCTTCAAGCAATCATCTATTCTTCCGCATTTGCTCAAACCACTAATCATGATGTTGTGAGTCTTAACATTAGGATAAACAGACGAGTCCTCCAACAATTTGTCCCACAGTTCCATAGCCTTCTTGTGATCTCTTTTCTTCAGAGACCCATCAATTAATATATTATAACACGTAACATCAGGAGCCACTCCTCTTTCAGACATTTCATCGAACAGTTCCAATGCATCACCCAAGTTTCCAGCTTTAGCAAGATCGTTGATCACAGTGCTGTAACTACACACATCCGGCTTCAAACCCTCTTTCCACATCCAATCCAGAAACCCTTTCGCTTTCTTGAACTGCTTCTTCTTACATGACATCTTAATCAAAACATTATACGTCCGCAGATTTGGCGCCAAACCAGCTGTTTCGAAGTAGGCAACCATGGACTCGACTTTAACCCATTGTTCCGCCTCCACGAACGCATTGAGTAGAGAATTATACGACCGAATCCCAGGCTCGCACCCGAAAATCTCTCGCATTCGTTGGAAAATATCCAGAGCTCGCTCGGGCATGGAGTTCTTTCCGTAGGTTTTGATAACCGACAACGCGACATCTTCATCGCACTTGCATTCTTGTGACCGAATGAGCTCGACGACCCGACCCACATGGGTAACCATCCGCGCCTCCGAGAGACGTCGGAGGATATGGTGGAAGACGACGGCGGAATGCGCATAGCCTGGATGGCGAGTCGCCGAATCGAATAGATCAAACGCAGCACGCAGGTTCTTCTCTGATTTCAAGAGCTTGAGGACGTGTTTCGGAGACAGCGATTTTGGGAAAACGACCATGGGAGAGTTTTCGGTGACCGTTAGATCTTTATTTCTCCGGCATGTTATGGCTTCTAGCAGCTGCTCTCGTCGGGCGAAACCAGAGTAACCCAACTTCTGACAAGTATTCCAATTCGCCGGCGAAGCTGGGAAAATGAAAGAAATGGAGGAGTCAGAAGATTATGGAAGACTTTTGTATCCGCCGGTACCTGGAGAGAGAGACCTGAGAATTTAATTACCAGTGACCAAAAACTAATTTCCAATGTAGTTTTTTTAACTAAAACTAAACTCTTTATTAATTTTTCAGATTTCTCAATTTTGTCAGTGTCAACCCAATTGTCAATAGGTTTTAAACCGAAGCCATGTTCAAATTCAGAGTATTCCACTTAAGTTTTTTTTCCCAATGAAATTAACTTGAACAAAATTAGGTTAATTAGAGAAAAATACATAATTTTGCTTTATTAGGATATTCCGGTTAAAATAGACAACATCAACAGATCATTCGTTTCATAATAGGTTTTAAACAGAAGCTATGTTCGAATTCAGAGTATTCAACTTAAGTTTTTTTTTTCCAATGAAATTAACTTGAACAAAATTAGGTTAGTTAGACAAAAATACATTGTTTTGAGTTAATTCTTAATAACAGTTTTATTGGAACCAATAATGGCTGGTTAAAGGCGGTTTATTCCGGTTAAAATAGAAAACAACAACAGATCAGTCGTTTCATAATGTCCCCCCCCCCTCCCCTTAACATTAAAAAGTAAACCAATTACACCGAAATTAAACACAAACCAACAAAACGACAAAAAACCAAAAGGTTCAGGGAGCTAAACCCCTGACGAACCATCCAATGAACAATTTTGATCAATAGAGCCTCATAACACTCCTCGCTATAGAATGGCCGTGACTATTCGCCCACCCGCCGCCGCCACCACCACCGGCTCCTCCTCCTCCGCCACCAACGCTCATTCTCCGGCTACCATTCATCGGTGCCAAGTAAAATTTCAACATTCCGTTTTGCCCATTCTTAGGCGAATACCTTGAACTCTTATTCTTCTCCAATCCGTTGACTTTCCTCGCCGATCCACCACCGGAGCTCCGCCAGCTCACATTGCTGTTACTCCTCACCATCCTCGGTCCTCCTCCTCCTCCTCCGTTCCTCAGCTCCGGCCATGACTCCGACAACGATCTCTCCACCATTCCGCCGTTTAATCTCCTATACCTATCCTCTTCCTCGTCTTCTTCATATTTGTTAACACTCTTCCTGTAAATAAGCCCTAAGATGCTCCATTTACCCCACCGTCTCGACTTCTTGTTACTATCGTTACTAGTCCCTTTCCTCTCCCCGATCATCGCCGATTCCCGGAAAAAACTGTTATCCGTCGTCTCCACGGCGTAATTGTTATCCCTCAGTGATCCTGAGTAAGCGTCTATTGATATAGCCGACACTGGCGGCTTTGGTTCCTCCATATCCGCCACAACCGCCGCAGCGGTTTTTCTTATGGAGCTGGACCTGTCGAGACTCTTCCGCCTCCGCGACGATGAGTCAGTGTAGTAGTCTCGGGTTTGGGTTGACCCGCCCGGGATTATAACCGGGTCGTACACACTGTTGGCTGGATTAACCACCTGTGGTGGCTGCGGCTCTTCCACCGGAATCTGCATATCCGATCTGATAACGTGACGGTGCACCGGCGCATCCTCCACCACCGAGAGCATCGACGGCGGTGGAGGAGGCCTCGCTGCGGGAGGAAACATTGTCCGTCCGATCAAAGACCCGTCCCACGAAGCTCTCGGCTCGTCGAACGAGTAACGAGGATCGTCAAGCGAGATCCTACCGATGTCGACGGAGAATCTCCCGGCGTCCAGAGAGAATCTCCCGGCGTCGAGCGAGAATCGAGGGTCAGTATCACACGATCTCCGGCCGAATCCGTAGTCAGCGATCTCCGATTGGGTATCCCGGAGCTGCCTCCCTATGGGTTTCTCCATCGGTAACCTGGCGGATCCCGGCCGATGGTCGCCGCCGTTCCTCCGCTTCTTCATCTTCTGATTCTGCCTCCATTTTTGAAGCTTCTTGCTGAAAACAGAGGCCGCCGACCAGAAACTGCGTCGCACCGATGGCTTCTTCGTTTGGGAATCGAGATCTATGTAATCCTTCATTGGCTTCAATTCCTCTTCGCTTATAGCTTTTTGGGGGATTTCAACTTCCTCTATCTCCTCCCTCTCTTCAACAATTTCGTCGCTTTTCCCCCCAATTACTTCGCCGGAATCATTCAGAATCTCAAAATCGCCAGCTTCAACGAAGTCCTCTTCAAATTCGCCGTCACTTTCAGCTTCTCCTTCATCGTTAACCTCTAAAACAGGCTCCCTAACGCTAGATTTCCTAGGCTCGACCTCAATCTCACCGCCGGAAACAGAGGTGGGAAGGTTTCGTTGCTCATCTTGGCTAAACAAGTTCCAGAGAGAGCTCCGAAGTCTGACGTCACAAGACCTACGCTGTGGCTCGAACACGCCGGAGAATCCCTCGTTGTTCTTCGACGCCGAGAACGATTTCGTACGACGGAGCTCCGGGAAGAATCCGGGTTTAACCCGGCCGTTGCCGTTGGCATTTCCACCGCCTCCGTTGTTCCCGGAAGGCTTGAAGAGGGCCTTGAGAGCCGCGGTGGAGATGGTCGGAGGTTTCCTGGAGGACGAGGAAGACGACGCAGCGCCACTGTTGCTCTGATCTAAGACTGAGAGGCGTTCACAGAGACAAGAGGGGCAGAAGCCCGAAAACCTCTCCTCCGGATGACGGTCGCAGGAGGTCGAGAGACGGTGTGGCTGCGGAGGTTGTGGAGGCGGAGCTAGAGCTGCGACTGGGTCGGTTGCTGGATTCATGACGAGAAATGGTAGTTAATCCTTCCTCTGCTCAGAGTATCGTCATCACTGTCTCTCTGCTTATAGAGAGAGAGAGACAACACTGAAGTTAGAGAGAGAGAGAGAGATTGGTAGTGTTGTTTCTGAAACTTCGTCTGGTTCCAACGGTAATTGAAAGAGAAAGGAGATGAAGAGAAACGAAACCAAACAAATGATTAAAAAAGAAAATAACGTTTTTAAATAAAATTGGTTCGAGGAAAATAAGTTTTAGTATTTTTTTTTTTTTTATTCTCCTTAGTGATCCGGATTTTTACCATCCGACTAATCTCCAAAATGAATGTAAATGAGTGTAGCCGTCGAGTAAACCATTCACTTGGTTTTCTAATGAATTTTAGTATTATTTTAACTTTTAATATAGTTATCTGAAATTTTAATATTAAATCAAAAGATGAAAAATAAATTTTGTAGATTAGTAGTCGTATATATTTTTCCCAGCTTTATTCAGCATATAAGCCAAATCTTACTTTGTATTCTCGTTAAACCATTACACTTTAAATTTTGTTTTTTTCCTACAAAAAAAAAAAAGCCGATTAAGTTGAATAGCTAATGGAGAGATATCAAATGTCCAAATTGACCCTATGTTCTTCCAAGTTTGTCTCTATAAACCCGTTACTTGTTGGGTCGGTGGCAAAGTGGATCATTTGCCTCCTTTGTCAAAAGCGATTTTTAATCAAAATTTTCACACTGCTTTTGACAAAATTTCAAAAGGAACACATGTTTGGGTTCGAATTAAATCATTAAATTTTGCTGTCTAGGAATATCATCCTACTTCGATGTTATCTAGTTTTACATTTTCTTGAAATATATATTAACTACAAAAAGTGTAGTGTGGCTCAACGAACGAAAACATTTAAAAAACATAATTTAATACGACTATATATAGATGCCAAAACTAATTATGTGTATAGATGTGAATATTATTGATCTAAATTCTTACTATTATACGATTTTAATTGATTATTTTGATATCTGACAGTGCTGCTACAGTAAAGTTCTACCATAATAAATCATGTCAATTATCGCATCAATCATAGCAACAGCGTAAAGTAACCTACGAAAATTACCGGTTTAACCACAGTAACAATTTAGAACCGCGAGCTTCACTGACAATTTAATAAAAAGAAAAATCAATAAAAGGGAAACTTTGGAATTAAAAAGATTTCGGAGCTTACGAGCCAAAAAAAGCAAATCACGCCATCACACTCCTTATTTCTTGTCTCTATGACACTCTCTCCTTTCGCTTTCTCTCTTCTTCCTTTTTCTTTTTCTCTCTTTTTTCTCTGTCTTTTTTATTACATTTTTCCAACTAAATCTTCTTGATATCCGGACACACTATATTAAGACTCCGAATGTTTGAAAATTAAGAAGAAAAATCATGACACAATTAAGAATTTTTTTTTGTTTTAAGCTTATTTAAAACAAGAAGATAAAACTAGTTTTATCGTATTTTACCTACAATATTCAAGAGTTAAAATTTATTTTAATTGGTTAGCAAGATTTATTTCTGAATGGGGTTGTATATTTTCTTTCGAATTCGAGTTGAGAGCCAAGAAAAATACTAGAATGTATGGATCAAATATTTGAATGTTTTCGTTATCAAAGACTGTATTATTTGTTTGCTTTTTGCGACGCATTCTATTAACTTTAACTTTTTTTTTCCTTTATCTGATCAAATTTGTCTTGGCTTTTCTTTTCTGTGTTTTTTTTCCCACCAACAAAGATTTAATCCCATTATTTATTTAAAATCTATATTCTGTGGTGGAAGGTTTGTGGATGCATGTAATGTATCTATACTTCAAAAACAAAATATTTTGGAACTATATTTTTGTCCTGGTAGTACGGTCTCTGAATGTCTCTAGCATGGGATGCAAATCTTGTCCTGTCTCTAAACGCCGTCGTTTTCATCGTTTGTGGAACTATTTTATTTTCAACGGAGAAAATTATTAATATATACCATCGTATTTATACTAATAGTTTGATTATGATCTTTAATAGTTAAGCAATTAATATTTTAAATTTGAAATAGATGAGCAGATTGAGAGAAGGATGTGTATATGTGTGTATATATTCCCGGACGTGTGGGTAAGAATCTTCCAAATAGTTCCCACGTATAATCCATCATTTGGTCGTTATCTATTTTTTGTATATTAACGTCTTTCTAGTATTAAAGATATACTTTCGTAGTCGTAAGTTTTGTTTTTTTGGTTAAGTCGTAAGTATTTTTTTTTTTTTGTTAAATAATTATTTGAGCGTCGTCTCTCATTGTTGCCTCGTATCCCATTAGGCTCTGGATGAGTAGTAAAAGTATAGTTTTTGAGCGTATTATCCGCTCGACCCGTTTTTATTATTTGATTTTCCATTCAGAGTTTACGTTTTAAAAGCGTATAAAAAATGGTTAACACTCACGTATATTTTGATCTGTTCCGTTTCCTAATAAATTTAAACCGCACTTCACTCACTTGATCCGCTTAACCCGCTTAACCCGCTTAATCCGCACCCGCTTTTCCATTCGGAACCTAAACCTCACGCAATCAATGCCATTAATGTGGGTGTTTATTAATAGTATTTGAAATTATTACTTCACCTTTACCTTTTTAACGCTCTATCTCTTTTTTTTTCTTTCATTTCTTACTCTCTTTGTTTCCCCACTGTATCTACGGATTTATATATTTTATATAGTCAAAATTGCAAGAAAAATAATTCTCTATATTTGAATGACTAGAAATTTAGAGATAAAAATAAAATATGTAATTTTGTTTAGTCGGGGAAAAATTTCTTACAAAGCCAATTTACTAACAATGCATAATGAATTTATGCCGGTTCCCTAATAAATATTGGACATTTAAACAGTCAATAATAATAGTGCAATATATGTCTATGTAAAACATAATAATTATAGCAGCGCTATACTATAATATATTATCTTTGAACTGTGTCATTTAATAATGAATTAAGATCATGATTAAGATTTTCCTTTTCTATGGGTACCAAAATAACTAAGGAAAACATGGAAAAAAAGTTTGATGTGTAATATAAAAGATAATAGTATGGTAAAATGTTTCGAAGCCGTAAAATCAATTGTAAAACTAAACACAGTATAATTGATTTATTCGGTGATGTCTCTTTACCGATTTGTCTTTAACTCTTTATACATGCATCTTGCCTACCAAATGCCATGGCTAGAGAGTGATTGACATCTGTTATTTATTCAACCTCTAGTTTTGATACAAATTTGTAAAAAAAATTTTTTGAAAAGGGAACAAATTTGTAAAATTTACTCTACACGATTCACCGATCAACGATAATAGTTCACCACCAAAAATTACATCATATACAAAACCGTGATGCCTATTCTTCTTTTTTACTAGCTCCATTCAGTGTCTTGCTTACATACATAGAGACTTAGGACGATTAAAATAATTGTGATTTAATACTTGAATATTAAATATGATTATCAAGCTAAAAAATGTACCACAAGAGAAAAAAAATGACGAACCAAAAGAATGCAAAAATGTTTACATAATCGAGTTAAAAAAAAGCAACAAACGTTGGTGAGATATTAAGAAAAGATGACAATAAGTTGTAGTTTTAAATCTTATAAGTTATTTATTGACTTATTTGAATAAGTATAATACTATTTTCAATATTGGGTAAATTAGTGGAATAATAGTTTGAGAGTGTCATATTAGGTGAGTAACATATATGAGAGTAATATTAAGTAACTAACAAAAGTAAATAAAACATAACTATAATGTCCTTATTGTTTGGACCACATGGACCACAAGGGACCACAAATGATTTTTTCTTTAAAAGTAATATTATTTTATCTATACAAAAATAGTTTTCTCTCTCTTTACA
>OVAY01002037.1:0-21635 GCA_900406395.1 Kernera saxatilis | reverse complement strand
TAAAATAATTTTACGGTTTTGGCGGGAAAATACGATTTTGCAGTTTTGGCCTACAAACATGATTTTGCAGTTTTGGCGGAAAAACGTGATTTTGCGATTTTGGCGGGAAAACTTGATTTTGCGGTTTTGGCGGGAAAACGTGATTTTACGGTTTTGGCGGGAAAACATGATTTTGCGGTTTTGGCGGGAAAACATGATTTTGCGGTTTTGGCGGGAAACGTAATTTTTTTTGTTTTGGCGGGAAAACATAATTTTGCGATTTTGGCGAGAAAACGTAATTTTTTGGTTTTGGCGGAAAACGTTATTTTACTGTTTTGGCTAGAAACGTGATTTTCGGTTTTGGCAGAAAATACTTTTTTTTTTGCGGGAAAATATTGTTTTACGGTTTTGGCGGAAAAATTTGGTTTTACGATTTTGACAAAAAACACTATTTTGCGGTTTTTTGCGGGAAAACGCGTTTTTGTGATTTTGGCGGAAATATATAGTTTACTTTTTTTACGGTAAAATATAGTGTTGATGGAAAATTAAGGTTTAAAACTTTAGATGAGATTTTGGATGTATAGTTTTAAAATAGAAAAAAAAAGATAATTTAGTCATTTATTTATTATTGAGTGGCAAATCCGAAAATGGACTCCTTGTTGTGGCATTTTTGAAAATGGTCCACCTGTTTGTGGCATTTTTGAGATTCCCCCTTTTTTTCTTTATCATTGTTACTTATTTGTTTCCTAATTTTCTTATATCCAAAAACATGATTTGGTCATATTTGTTATAGATCTACCAAATCGTAGGCAATCTTTCTCAAAAGTAGCAGTCGACTCAAACTTGGATCAGTAACATTAGAAAAAAAACACCATTCTAAATGGTTGAACTAACTAAGTTTGGTTTATCATTTCTTATGTTTGATAGGTTATTTTTGCTCTTAACATTTTTGTGTTGTAGATGAAACCAAGTTCTTACCCAAAAGGATGGAACAATGAATCTTCAAACACTGAAAAACAAAGTATAGTGACTCAACTCTGGACGATCAACGGAAAATGTCCAAAAAACAGTATACCGATCAGAAGAACGAGAAGAGAAGATATTTTACGAGCATAATCGATCGAAAGATACGGAAAAAAAGATCCCAAGAGCTTCCCTAAACCTAAAGCAGACAATTCAACTATTAACAACTAACACCCATGAGGTGTATATATTCAATAAGCACTTGAAAAGTCGTCGTTTGTTCCTCACATCATAAAAGTGTTCTTTTAGTAATTTCTTAAACATGTACGTGTGTACATATATAGTATGCCACAATTAATTTGAGAGGGAAGTTTCATGGAGCCAAAGCGATTCTCAACGTGTGGAAACCTAATGTACAAACGCCAAAAGAGTTTAGCCTAGCGCAAACTTATGTCTGGTCCTAATGATTCTGTAGTTAATAGTTAATACCATTGAAGCTGGTTGGCAGGTTTTAGTTTGTTCTTATACAGTTGCATCTTTATATATACATATATTTCTTATCTTATTTTTTTATTATAGGTGTACCAGAAACGTTACGGTGATGACAAGCCTCGATACTTTATTTATTGGACTGTGAGTTAATTTCTATAACATTGTTATGGTTCTTTTGTTCATGTTTTGTGTTATTATAGTACTTATAGCGGCAACTTTTGTGTGTATGTTTTGTTTTGTAACATGGAAACAGGCTGATGGGTATAAAACGACAGGTTGCTACAATCTTGATTGCACTGGCTTTGTTCATACCAACCAAGAATTCGCCTTAGGTGCGGGCATGTAGTCAAGTTTCTATCTTGGATGGTGAACAACAATGACTTTGCCTTTACCATATGGAAGGTCATCAATATAATCCGAGCTAGTTTTCAACATACAGTTTCAACGAATACTCTCTTACGATATTTTAAAAAAAATTGTGAATGAATGTGTTATATTATATAGGATCCACGTTCAGGAAACTGGTGTTGAAATTTAATAATCATCTAATTGTCGGATATTGGCCTTCTTCACTGTTCAACTATCTACAAACTGGCACGACCGAAGTTCATTGGGGAGGCGAAATAATCAATTTTAATGATGAGTCACAACACACGACAACAAAAATGGGGAGTGGGAACTTTGCAGAGGAAGGATGGAAAAAAGCTAGCTATTTCAGGAATGTTGAAATCATTGATGAGAATGACAAATTTGGATCACCTATAGGGGAAGCTTATTCTCATATGACTCAAGAGATTTGTTACAATGTCGAGGTTGGCAATGGAACTCTATGGGGGGCTTTCTTTTATTATGGTGGTCCTGGTCGAAATCCTAATTGTATTTGATTGTATATATATATATGTCATCGATGTATATGACTCATCTATGTATATATATACCACCAATATCAATATAGTATATATGTGATGGTGCAAATAAATTTAAACTTAGTTAGATGATATCTCATGTTGTGTACGTGATAAAGTTTATATTATAAATACAATTTTAAAATTTGTGGTTATGAAGCATTGTGGACGTATTTAAATATTTTAAGTATTTAAATATAATTAGTGGAAATGCATGGTTTCTATTGGTTGTTCACATTCCACTGAAGGGATTGATGATTTACATGTGAATAAATATTTCGAGAATAAGCAAGAGTTTATGTTGAAGATGAGAAAATTGGAACTAGAGTGGAAGTTGTAGGACCAATAATTTCTACAATAGGGCAACTGATATGAGTAAGGATAATTGAAGAACAGGTGCAACAAATACAATACCAAATCGCAACAGGATGAAATGAATTGCAGAGGTGAGATGTCGAATCTCTTTTTTTAAATCTTTAAACGTCTCGTAGTGTGACGGCTTTGTAGCGGTAAGATTCCCAGGATACAACTGCGGTTGTTTCTGTCTCCCAACACCGAAGAACAGAATCTGACGAACCAAAACTCTGTGAGTACTCTCAAAAGAAAAAGAGAGAAAGAGGAGAATATGTGAGAGATTTTTTGATTGATCAGATTGTGTGAGGAAGGAGATGATGATGGCTTCAATATAGTGCCAAAAATCAACCAAGCAATAAAAGGAGATTGAGAGATTAATTCTCACATAACGTGAATTGATTTTGTAACTTCCAAAATTCAATTCTAAATTAATTGTGTCGTTATACACAAATTAATTAAGGAGATATTTTATTTATTGACTAAATCAACACAATATTGAAATAAAAATATGGGCCAAAAAACTAATCTCTTTAGACCGTTGGCCCATTAGTCAAATCCCGAAGCCCGAATATCTCCACACTCCAATACAAAGTGTATCCAAGGTTTTGAACCTTGTTATGAGTTCTCCACTTTATATACAAGAGGGATTTAACCTCTAACTTCCAATGTGGGACATTTGACACTTAGTCAAATTTCTAAGTTTTTCAAGTTTTCCAAGTTACCCACTTTGGACCTCCATTTCTCATTCAAACGAACTCCGTTTTTGACAAATGAATACACTAACTCATAGTGCTCACATGTCACAGCAACAATTACATCGTGCCTGCAATCCGGTCATTCCGGCGAACGACTTCACCGGAAAACTCACCGGAAAATAGTTTTAAAACCATTTCGTCAAAACGAGTTCCAACAGAAGTTTGAGTTCAAGTGTCTTTCCTCAGACAAGATAAGAGTGATATTAGGGTGAGTGGATGATAAATACAGTTGGAGGATACATGCAACTAAGCTCGATGCTTATGATTTTTTCATAGTGAAAAATATGTCCATGTACATAATTGTGAATACAACATACAAAATGTTAACCATAGGCAAGCAACTGCGATATTGCTTGGGAATTTAATTGGCAACAAGTATGGAGAGAAGAAGGATGGTCTCAAACAAAAACAAAGTATTGAACAAGTTAGACAAGAACACAGTATACAAATCAAGTACAAAAAAGCTTGTAGGGTAAAAGAGCAAGCTGAAAATGTGAGTAGAGGGACTCATGAGAAGAATTATTCTAACCTATCACAATGGTTGTTCATGGTTAAGAAAACTATCCGAGATCAACAGTTTATCTTGAGATAGATGATGCAAAAAAATTCAAATACACATTGACGATGAAGAAAAAGGCAATCATTTTACCTTTTTTAAATCATTGGTTCCTACTGTGAGACACCCTAACAAACATGAAGAACCATCATGAATTTTATATAAGCAATACAAAGCAAGAAATTGAGAAAATATAGAAGCACAAAGCAATTAGTAAAAACCAGAAAGCAAAAGCACAACACCGAAATCAGAAAGCTCCTCAAATATGAGAGATCTAGAGGAGTAAAAGAAGAAAATCCTATAAAATTTCAAGAAAAAAATAAAAATGAAGTTGTAAAGCACGAAACTCGAAGTTAAAATCATAAATAATGAATATAACTATGTTTTAATCAACCAAACTTGAAGTTAAAATTAAAACCATGGTTATATTCATCATTTTAAATAGAGAAAATGGTATTAGTGGAACACGTTTGAAGTGTGTTATTATTGACAATAAAACTTGATATAATGTTATTTAAGAAAATTGCCCTAAATGATCAAATTAAATAGTTTTTGCATAAAATTTTGAAATAATCAAATAAAATAAAACAAAATAATATGCTAAAACATTTTATATAGAGAAATGTATATTTTTTTAATTTATTTATCAAACCCCTGAAACAATCGAATCCGATAATGTAGTTTTCAATTTACTAACCAATATGAGTTATAATTTTCCGTATTTATTCATAAAGAATAGAAGCTGAGTTTGCATGTTAAAATAATTATAAAAATTCACTTGCGCCGATGATACCGATGTCTCCAACCACAAACATCAACTAAAAAACATCCCCAAAAACATTTCATGTGTTTTTTTGTTTAATAATCAATTTTAGGAGTAAAAAAAAAGAAGAGGAAAACAATAGAGAATAATTGCGATTAAATGCATATGTCGAGAATCTTTTTTTTTTCTAAAATGAATTCAAAACAAGTCCTACAAAATAAGAAATTTAACAATAAAAATCGGAAAATAGGAAAATAAATCACGGGTGGTCCTATCATTCCCTCCTATACAAAATGAAAACATTCTCTTCCCACGAGTCCATTTAGACCCAAACCTAAACAAATCCTTCACAACTACTAAACACACACAAATCTCACAACAAACAATCAACCAAACCGCTACAAACGCTTAAAAAAAAAATCAATTCTTACCAAATTCAAACGCTTCTTCATAAGATTTAAATTTTAACATTCACTCAGAGCTATTTGAATTCTCATCTCTACTATCATCATCCTGATCGCTCTGTTGCGGTTGCGTTTGCTGCTTCTCTTGATGTTCCACCGCATTGTTCACTTGTTCCGCGTTTGCGTTTGCGTTCCCGCCTCTTGAATAAGCCGCGTTCAAAGCGGCTAGCATCCCCAGATTCGAATCCGGCATACTCAGCCCTAGATTAGGTTGCTGCGGCTGAGCTAAGAACGAACCTAGTTGAAGTGGACTTCCTCTGTATTGATCCATCGGAAAACTAAACCCAGTTCCCGCCATAAAATGAGTCGCTGCAGCTCCGGCTCCGGCTACAGCTCCGGCTCCGGCTACAGCTCCGGCGGAGTTCACGAATGGCCACATATGGGCACGGTTAGTGTTGCTACTGCTCTCCATCGCTGCTTGTTGATTACCGGCGGTGGTTGGTACCGGAAGCATCCAAAAAGTGTTCCCGGCGGGAGACCTGCTCGTCGGAGCAACCGCCCACATCGGCGGCGCCGCCGCAGAAGCCGGAGATTCGGATTCCTTCTCGTTCTGTTTCCGATCATCGTTTTCCTTTGACAAATCAACCGATCTAAACCGTTTTCTCGAGAAATTCTCACCGTCTGTTCCTTGAATTGTTTCCTCCGGAGCTTGATCTAACCTCTGGTTCTGATTCTGGTGATTCTGATTCTGATGATGGTGCTGTTGTTGCTGTTGCTGTTGAAGATGGTGATGAAACCCTAAAAGCGGCGTCGTGTGAGCACCAAACGCGCCTCCTTGCTCATCGTACTGATGGTGATGGTGGGTGAGTCCAAGAGCACCGTAGAGAGGCACCGATTTCGACGGCGGAGCAGAGAGAGTCGATCCGCTGCTTCGAAGCGACACACTTAGAGATGAGAAGTTCGCCGGGATGGTCCCGGTTCCTGTGGCGGCTACAATCGCCGGCTCCGCTTGCTGGAGAAGCCACTCGATGGTTTCTCCGTCGGATTTATGACCGAGCTCTCTCGTTAACTGAAAAACTCTAGCGGCGCAAAGAGCAGGCATCCTGATCCGTCGTCCTCTTCCATCGACTTTCGTGTGACGGTCTTTCGTCGACCGCTTCGTCAACGCTCCAGAAGTAGTCGCCGTCGCCGGAGATGAGGTCGTGGCGAGGGCGGCGTCTTCTAGAGGTGTAGATCTGGGGACGATTGAGAGAGAAGCATCAACTAGCTGCCGAGAATTTCCTCTAGCGGCGGTGGCGGCGCCGTCGGAGAGATCCATGGATGCTTCGATTATGTGAAAAAGGGAGAAAAAGGGGGGAAATTGAAATTAGGGTTTGGAGAAAGAGAGAGAAACGGCCATGGATGCTCAGATTGTCGTCTTCTTATCGCTTCCTGTGTTTGACTCTTGTCTTCTTCGTCTCAACATCGAAGAGAGAGAGAGATGAGAAAAAAGGGTTTGATGATGTAAAAGCAGGTGGATGACTTTTCCAGCAAGAGGAATTATTAAAAATAAAACCTTTTTTTGCCGTCATTAAAATAAGGTAATCATTTGTTAATTTGATTATTTATCATATAAAACGAAATTATTTAGGAAAGAAACGGGTAAGGAAATAAACTCCATTTGTTGATATGAAAATGACTTTTTTTTTTTTTTTAAACATGAAAATGACTTCTTTTTTTTTTTTAAACATGAAAATGACTTGACCTTTGCAATTTTATAAGTGTCTTCCGAGAACCAAAATCTTTTTGTTTTTTTTTTTTGTCATCTGATATATTAATTTCCAAAATAAATACATAAATCATTGGTATCAAGTATCAACCAAAATAATTGAGCTTTATTATGTGCAAAAAAGAAAAAAAAATTGAGTTTTATTATGTTTATAATATTTAGAGTGTGGCCCGTAGAAGAAAGATAGAAGGAAGATAAAATTTCTAGTTCAGCTGGTTTTTTAAAACCAAAAAAAAAAAAAAGATAGAAGGAAGAGAAAAGGTGAAAAAGAATGGGAAAATATTTTTCTAGTAATATGTTTTTTTTTTAGTAGAAAATTTTCTGATATTAGTGTGGAAAAATAATTACTTTATGTACTATTAATTAAGTCTTGGGTTTTTTTGCTTTCAAACATAGAAAGATTTGATTAATGTAGAAAAGCTTCAAAGTCTAAGCAAAAAAAGATTTGATTAGCAAAACAAATTTTGAGTTTTGTGATCTTGTATATAGTTTAATTGGATTAAGAGAGATAAGCATCTTTAAGACAGTGAAGCGTGCGTGTTTTTGCAGGTGGGGACAGCTCATCCCAATCCACCTCCGTATCTCCATTTTCACCTTTTCTTGGTTTTGTTTTTACTTTTTACAATTACCTTTTTCTTTAAGATTAATTTATTTTCTGACCAAAAAAATAATAATTTATTAAACAGATATTCCTTATTGTTTTTATAATTACGTAAAATGACACTCTTTCTTTTTATTAGCTAAAATTTTTTTTGGAAGGAATTATAAATGTACCTTCAGATTGGTAAAGGCCTCGCCATGGAATGGAGTTTAACGTATCTTTTATGTATTAATCCAGAAAAGATAGAAAATAAAATAATGTATCATTTAAAGAGGGAAAAAAATAGACACGTTGTTTTCTATAATGTGCATACGTAACATTGCAGAGAGTTTGATCTCATTGTTAGATTATGCACTTTCATCTTGTCACTTAGGGATGCTAAACAACAATCACTGAACTTCACAGGACCTGAATTGTCCAAGTAGGCCCTTAAAGAGGCTTGACCAAGAGTAGTGAAACAAAGTGTAGATATGCATGCATACAAGGACCGAGGCAGACTCTGAAGCAATCAAATATCTTGACACTTGTGGGAAATCTTACAACAGAGAAATGTTATAAACTTTACATGAAGCATTCACTCCAAGGGAATGCACCATTTTACCAGATAACATTAAAATACAAACAAACAAACAGTAGAGATCATAGTACAACTCCACAGATCAGTGTTTTTACTTTGGTCTATTCCGTCTCATATCACAAGTAGCTACAACAATCACCAGATAAATGAAGTCCAGGTGTGTCTGATCTTCGAACTAAACCACCTCAGGCAAGACATCTGCTGGAAGTAAATATAAGTTCTCAGGTAATGGAAAAAGTGATGACTTGGGGAGTTAAAAGATGTGCGGCGAGGGAGTATTACGAGACAGTAGATTAGGGCCTGATCTTGTTGAAACGCCAGGCCCTTTAGATCTAATGAACCGGTGGGTAGAGAGACTCATTGACTAAAAGTGGGATTGACCAGTCACAGATACAGAGTCACGCCTACAATTGGGATCCTTGGTGTTCAGGGAAAGACTCGAGAACTGAGACTCGAGATCTTTGCTAGAAGCACGCCTGTGACTTGCTGATGGTTGATGAGTTTGTTGTTGTTGCTGCTGATACAGAGCTCGTAGTCTTCCAATCTCCTTTTCCAACATCTCCTGTTCCACTGGATAATAGAGAATTCATGAGTTGTAGTATTACTTTGCTACAAATTTGAATTCTCTTTTCTGAGTCAGAATATACAATTTGTGAGATGGTTGCTTTGTATGGCTAACAAGTAATTGTAAAACTTGTTGGTTAGTTTCTCAGAACTTTACCAAACTTGAGAAAAGTACCAATAATTTGTGAGTTGCCGTCGGTTAGGTAGTGTTCAATCTTGATAACTAGCTAATACTTATAGATTCATACTTCAGATTAGACTCTGGATCTAAAGAAGCTAAAATAATATTTTTGGATGGGTGGGAGACACTTACATTGTTTGATCAGCTTCTCTTGAGCTATACTCTCTAGTCGCTGCTTAAGAGCTTTATTTTCCATACTCAGAATAAGATTTCGTTGGTTGAGAAAATCAAGCTCAGCTGAAACTTTGGAGCCTTCTGCCTATTGATGATATATCAATGAAAATCCATATGTCAGTGCTCCCGAAATTGTAATTTCTCACTAACTCTCTCTTTAAATGCAAGGTTTTTCTTAGCCTTACCTGCAATGCTTGTACATTCCTTTCTAGCTCAGATATATACTGGAGCTTACGGACCCGTGATCGTTGTGCAAATTGCCTGCAGGAAGCAGCAATAACCATGTTATGATAATGTAAAGTAAAGACAATATCAATAACATTCCATCAGTGCCATAAGTATCACTCATCTCTCACTACCCGTAAATGCTTCTCAAGCCAATAAGACCGAGAATCATATCATAAAGTATCAAAAAGCTGTTGAGGTCATTCCCCATTGATGATAATAAGGTGAAATGGCATGAATATCTACCATTGTAAATGGCTTTAGATAGGTAAATCAATCAAGAACGAGTAAAGAGATCACATACTGTTTGGCTCGTCTTGTATTGTCAGCCTCATAAGTTACAGGCTGAGGATTGGAGTTTTTTTCTTCAGAAGGGAACTTTTTGGGGTCATGAGAAAGAGTTTTGGCATAGTTCTTCGTCTCTGATATTACAGGTGCTTCTTGAGGCATATATGATGCAACCATGTGTTTTCCGCCAACACTCTCTCGAGTGAATGGTAGCCAAGAAGGACGAGCCTGAGCCCCAGATGCAACCAAAGAATCCCGCTGTCGATTCGTCTGTTTTAGAAAACTAGAATCATAGTAGAAGGCCACGTCCTGAGCATTTTTATTCCAATCAAGCTCCTGAATTCCTCTTTGAGAGGAAGAACCCGTATTCCTATAACTGAAATCGTTTTGGAGAGTCAAACTTATGTTTTTAGCATTAGCCACGTCTAGATAAGCGTAAGAGTCACTTGATGAACGCCTATGACCACATTTGCGAACAGGGCTCTCTGGCTCATTGAGAAGATCATCAAGCCAAAAGGGAGGCTCTTCTACCAACTGGCTCTCAGAGGCAGTCCGCTGGTGGTGCGTTTTCTCGTCACTAAGCTTCTGACCGTGCCTTGAACCAATTAAACCACTGGGAATATACTCGGAGTACGGTGCTGATACGCTAGGAAACGGAATTTTTGGAGGGAGCAAAGCATTTTTTCCTGGGTGCATCAAGTCTTTAACACTTTGTGATCCCTTGGAGCTAGCCATTGCCACCCTTGCCTGCCAAACTAACAGTAAACTTTAACCACTAATTCACAAAAAACATCTCGTATTTGTAAACACCATTAAAACAAGCCTACTTCAATCATTCATTCTGAGCCATCGAAATCATTCGAAATGCAAACAACCAAAAGATCAAAAGGAAAAAGATAGATCTAACTATTTAAAGTTTTAAACCATTGCATCAACTCCAAAGCAGGTCTTTTTAAGATTTCCCTTAGAACCCTAAGAACCCAGTAGCAGAAATAGAACAAAATGGCAAAAAAGAACTAGAAAGGCTCATAAAATTTAGCGAAAAAGATCATACGGATACATCAAGCATAGATCAATGGCAGCAATTCTTAAAATGGCATTATGTTTTCAATGTATTCTCCTAAAATGTCTTATAAAAATTTGATTTCTTCTTTTGGAAATAAAAAGATCGACACTTAAGCACATCATTATAGAAGCAGACCCATTCAGACCAGACCAGACCAGCTCATCCACTTGCTTTCTCATTAAGCTAGACTCAGAAAAGTGATTACAGAGACTAATAATATCCCATCTCGACTAAACAAGCTTCTTAATTTTTCAAAATTAATCAATAAATCTTTTCCTTCTTCCACATTTGAACAAACCAATCAATTAAACGCAAAAAAAAAAAAAAAAAAAATTGGGAATCCATAAAAAGTAAGTAAAAACATGGTAAACAGATGCAGATTCGTCTTCCTTGTTACCATTTCCGATGATTGATTCTATTCCAAACTTAAATAAGAAAAATTTAAAACGAAAAAAACTAACCAGTCGGAGAATTCGAGGGTTGAGACTGGATCCAAATCGAAGAAAAATTCAGAAAAAAAAAAACAGAAGTTTAAAAATGATAATTCCGCCTTCCGTACACGAGAGATCTTCCGTTCGTATGAATCTGTGAAACTCTATTGCCTCTCTGTCTTATCGTTGAAGGAGAAGAGATTGAAGGAGAAGAATCTCTTGACACCGAGGAGGGTGAATGAGAGAAATTTTGGGGAATTTAGGTCCTGAAAAGGTAAATTAATGGCTTCTCTTTTGTCTTAGGCCCTTTTTTAAATGTTAGGCCCTTTTGTCTTGGGCCCTTTTTAATACTTTTCGTATTTAAAAATCGTCCTCAATACTTTATCATAGTTTACATTTGCCCCCGATATTTCTTTTGTGGGGATTTGTGAGTTTGTTTGTTTGGACAACTAGATTTTACAACCTGAACTGCCACATGATTCTAATCTAACAACTCATTACAGAGTTAAGACAAATATATTTTTAAAATAACTTAAAGTTTGGTGAAAAAACTCTATCTACAGAGCTTAAGGATCTAAATGGTAACTACTGAGTAATTGAGAAGAACTGTGAAGAATTATATTGATTGATTAATATCGGAGTTATGCTAAATTGTTGCACGCGGAAATTCCGTAAAAAAAACAACTAAAAACAGAGAAATGTCATAAACTTTACATGAAGCATTCACTCCAAGGGAATGCACCATTAACATAAACACACAAGCAAGCAAACAGTAGAGATCATAGTACATCTTCACAGATTAGTGTTTTTACTTTCTCCGGGATCGATACATTCGTCCCATTATATCACAAGTCGCTACAACAATCACCAGATGAATGAAGTCCAGGTGTGTCTGATCTTCGAACTAAACCACCTCGGGCAAGCCATCTGCTGGAAGTTAATATAGGTTTTCAGGTGATGGAAACCAGGTGCACTGGTGAGTTAAAACGAGTTCGGTGAGGGAGTCTTACGAGACACTAGATTAGGCCCTGATCTTGTTTGAAACCGCCAGGCCCTTTTAGATCTAATGAACCGGTGGGTAGAGAGATATTGACTAAAAGTGGAATTGACCCATCACAAATACAGAGTCACGCCTAATGTTGGAATCTTTGTTGCTCAGGGAAAGACTGGAGAACTTTGAGTCGAGATCTTTGCTAGTAGCACGTCTGTGATTTGTTGATGGTTTATGAGTTTGTTGTTGTTGTTGCTGATAAAGTGCTCGTAGTCTTCCAATCTCCTTTTCCAGCACCTCCTGTTCCACTGGATAACATAGAGCATTCATGAGTTGTAGAACTACTTTGCTACAAAAAGTGAATAGGCTAACAAGTATTGTAAAAAGCTTGTTTGTTAGTTTCTCGAGCAGCTTAATATAGGAGCTACAATAGATCTCGGTAGCCATCAGCTTAATCTTGATGTTCAATCTTGATACTTCAGATTACTTTTTTGGATGGGTGGGAGAAACTCACATTGTTTGATCAGCTTCTCTTGAGCTATACTCTCTAGTCGCTGCTTAAGAGCTTTATTTTCCATACTCAGAATAAGATTCCGCTGGTTGAGAAAATCAAGCTCAGCTGAAACTTTGGAGCCTTCTGCCTATTGATATACCAATGGAAATCCATACGTCAGTGCTCCTAAAATGGTAATCAAATACAATCTTTCACTAACTCTCTCTTTAAATGCAAGGTTTTTTTTAGCCTTACCTGCAATGCTTGTACATTCCTTTCTAGCTCAGATATGTACTGGAGCTTACGGACCCGTGATCGTTGTGCAAATTGCCTGCAGGAAGCAGCAATAACCATGTTATGATAATGAAAAGTAAAGACAATATCAATAATCATTCTATCAGTGCCATAAGTACAACTTATGATGATGATATTCAAAGATGTGAGTTTTGTTCTAGACTAGACTGCTTTGAATAGGTAAATCATTCAAGAACGAGTAAAGAGATCACATACTGTTTGGCTCGTTTTATATTGTCAGCCTCATATGTCACAGGCTGAGGATTGGAATTGCTTTCCTCAAAAGAGAACTTTTTGTGGTCATGAGAAAGAGTTTCTGCGTAGTTCTTTGTTTCTGGTGTTGCTTCTTGAGACATATATGATGCTCCCATGTTTTTCCCACCAACACTCTCTCGAGTGGAAGGTAGCCAACAAGGACGAGCCCCAGATGCCACCAAAGAATCCCGCTGTCGATTCTTCTGTTTTAGAAAATTAGCATCAGAGTAGAAAGCTGCATCCTGAGCATTTCTATTCCGATCAAGCTCCTGAATTCCTCTTTGAGCGGAAGAAGCCGTATTCCTATAACTGAAATCATTTTGGAGAGTCAAACTTATGTTTGTAGCATTAGCCACGTCTAGATACGCATAAGAGTCACTTGATGAACGCCTATGACCACATTTACGAGCAGGACTCTCTGGCTCATTGAGAAGATCATCAAGCCAAAAGGGAAGTTCTTCTACCAAATGACTCTCAGAGGAAGTTCTCTGGTGGTGTGTTTTCTCATGACCAAGCTTCTGACCGTGCCTTGAACCCATCAAACCACAGGGAATATACTCAGAGTATGATGCTGATACGCTAGGAAACGGGATTTTTGGAGGGAGCAAAGCATTTTTCCCTGGGTACATCAAGTTCCTAACACTCTCTGATCCCTTGGAGCTAGCCATTGCCACCCTTGCCTGCCAAAAAAAAATGTAAACATTTATCAACTAATTCACAAGAGCATATGGTATTAGTAAAACACCACTGAAATAAGCTTGCTTAAATCGATCTTTCAGAGCCGTTAAAATCATTTGAAATGAAAACAACCAAAGGTCAAAAGAGAACAAGATGAATCTGACTATTCAAACCATTGCATCAACTCAAAAAGCAGATCTTTTTCAGCTGGCCTAAGAACCCAGTAGAAGAAATAGAACAAACAAACAAAAAAAGCAAACAAAGAACTAAAAAGGCTCAATAAAATTAAGCAAAAAAGTTTTAAATATAACATTAAGCACAGATCAATACAACAATTCTAGAAACATCAAGCATTACGTTTTAATGTTTTAGTCCATACCAGCTTATCCAGTTGCTTTCTCATTAAGCTAGATTAACATATACACTTGCTTTGGACTCATAAAAGTGATTACAGGGACTAATAATATCTCATCTCAACTAAAACAAGCTTCTTAATTTTTCAAAGTTAATCAATAACGTTCTTCGTCTTCCCGCGTTTTCCAGCAGCCAAACCAATCCATTAAACGCAAAAAAAAAATCGAGAATCCATAAAAAGTAAGTAAAGCCCAGAAAGTATGATGATGAATAGATGCAGATTCGTCTTCGTTGTTACCAGTTTCCGATAATTGATTCTACTTCAAACTAAAATAAGAAACATTAAAAACGAAAAACTAACCAGTCGGAGATAGAAGGACGAATTGGAGGCTTGAGACTAGATCCAAATCGAAGAAAAATCAGAAAATCAGAAGTTGAAAATGATAACTCCGCCTTGTTCCGACCGCCGGAGATCTTCCGTCGTAGAAATCTTTGCCTCTCTGTCTTATCGTTGAAGGAGAAGAATCTCTTGACTCGTAGAGAAATTTTGGGGAATTTAGTCCTGAAATGGTAAAAATAAAGGCTTCGCTTTTGTCTTAAGATTTGTTTTTCTTACTTTTAGTATTTAAAAATCGTCCGAAATACTTTATCATACTTTAAATTTGCCCCCGATGTTTCTTTTCGCGGATTTGTGATTCAAAAAAAGTTCTGACAAGTGATCAAACCAAGTTTCAATTTGGTTTACTCCGATTTCTATTTGATTACTTATTTTAATTAGTCATTTTACCATTGCAAATGCTATTGTTTTCAATGTCTAATTGACTAATTAACATTGAGGTTTGATTGATAATTATGTGCCGGTATGAAATTTCTTTATCTCTTATTACTATTTTTTACATTTTTTGAACTATCTT
Source organism: Kernera saxatilis (assembly GCA_900406395.1). NCBI lineage: Eukaryota > Viridiplantae > Streptophyta > Magnoliopsida > Brassicales > Brassicaceae > Kernera > Kernera saxatilis. The sequence goes on along the minus strand of OVAY01002037.1, from coordinate 6,610 downwards.
GTATTACTTACTGTTTTCTCTTACTATTTCTCGTTTTGTATACCCAAATTTTTGTAAGATTTTTTCTCAAAATGTTAACTTTTTTTTGTCAATAGTAAAAAGTTGTTTTCTAATGTTAAAATATACAAAAGAGCATAGATAGACAAAGACATCAATCTAGTTACAATTTACACGTCATAAACACTACACAAAGGAAAAGATGATCTTTTGTCGAAGATCATGTTTTTAGCATATGGGCCATTTATTTATTAATTTTCTTTATTTATATAATGATTGGTGAGTTGGAATTGATCTGTTACCTAACAAAAGTGCAACAACATGGGCCAAGTTGTTAAATATAATAATAACAAAAAAACATTAAATATTAGTTTATTACATATCTATTTTTTGGACGGTATTAGTTTATTACTTTTATATATTTTAAAGGTTCACAAAATGACAAAAACAAATGTAATCTCAAAATTTATATTTTCTCCAACATGTCTCTCAGAAACTTATACTTAAAATCCAATTCTCTTGTTCCCAATCCAGTCTGTGGGCAGCCCCTTTCTTTCCACAAACTTATGATGTTTATTATAATTCATCGTTAATCACAGTGTGAACTAATCATTAACCACTTCTTATTTTAAATAATCCTACTTGTTTATCTGCTTTATATAAATAATAACATCTAGATCATAGACTTGACCAATTAATTTTCTGTTATTATTATGAAGCTTGCGTGTATAATATAAGGTAAGTGGGACGAGAAAGAGACCATCACTATAACAAAACTATGGCATGCTAAAAGTGATAGATTTGTATAAAAAAGTATCAAAATAAATCATGTATCGCTGATTCGTAGAAACTAATGTAAAACATGTCACAAAGTGTACTGAAGTAATTCGTAAACGGATGATTTGTAATCGTAATATGAAAAGTTGAATTTTAGTCATTTCGTCAAACCTCTAAATTTATGGTTTTGGAGAAAATAGACGAAACATAGAGGCCTCGGTTTGGGATAAACTATATGTCAAAGCGAACTTGTGCAACAAGTTTATTGTTTCATCAACCCGAAAACAGAGTCAAAACAAATAAGAACTGAAATGTGTCAGCACTGATGTGGCCATACCCTAATAAAGGAGGATGGTAAGGTTACTTGCAAAATAAGTTATAGCCCCCCATGAATTTAGAGGAAAATATCTTAAAATAGAGAGTGGCATGGCGTAAACAAAGGCTTAAACAAAACAGCAAAGCCCTTTATATTTTCAATCTAACTCTCTCTCATCTCTTGCGGGAAACAAAAACTTAGACCTCAAGAAATCAACCCACAAAGATCAATTCAACCCCAAAAAAACAAAAAACCTCTTTCTGCTCTCTCTCTCTTTTTCATCCCATATGTTGCTTCCTTGAGTTTGATCTCTTCCGAAAGAACGGGAAGCAACATCTGAGGATCCATTGATTACCAGACATAAACTTATATTCAAACAAAAACATATATATATTTTTGTGTGTGTCTTAATGATGAAATAGCAGATTGAGAGCAAGAAAGAGGTATATATAGGTGATAAACCGCGATGGAGATACAGAGGATGAGACAGTTAATGTCCCTTTGGTCTAATTTGAAGAGTAGCCGCGTATCTCTCACCGGTGGGAATCATACAGCCGCTAGGTTCTGCACTCGCTAGACTCGCCTTTCTCTCTCGCCCGAGCTTCTCTCTTCTCTCTTTTCCGCGCTTGCTTTTACCGGTTTTCTCTTCTTTCTTACTTCCTTTTGATTCTCTTTTAGCTTTCTCTTCTCTTCTCTCTTTCCTCTTCTTTAACTTTCAACTGCATTTTTCGCTTGCTCTCTCTTTGTCTCCGTTTTTTAAGACATAACAAGAACAAAAATATGGTGTTTGTTACTGTCCAAGACTTTCACTCCATGTGCCAAAAGCATTTCCACTACCTCTTGAAAAAGAGAGACCGTTCGAGCCCCTCTTTAGGCTCTGCGGATTCTATCCTCAAGGCTTCTCGTTCTGAAATCTTGAGTCTCTTTATGAGATCAACGCTTTTGGCTTTGTTGTTTCTGTCATTTACTTGGTTGAGTCTTCTGAAGTATGGAACCGATGCCACCGTTCCATCTAAGTCGGTTGAATCCGACCATGCTGAGCTATTGCCTTTGCTTCTGAATGATTTAGAGAAGGAAGGTCTCTTTAAGCTCGGAGATAGAGCACTCCTCCTTAGTGGAGGGGATGATGAGATCACTGTTTCTTCATACTCTCAAACAGTGATCGAAACCGAGATGCTTCTTGTAAATGCCAACGATGAGGAGACGCAGAGCACGGTCCCAAACGAGACCTTTGATTTCGCCTTTGCGCATTCTCGTCACGTCGACTCTGCTGAATTTTTAGACCGGACTCTCAAAGTTGGCGGCATCCTCATCGTCCAACTCAACCTACAAGATCTTCCTCCGAATTTCTTGAAACATTTGAACTACGAAATTGTCTACATGAGGAGCTCCGAGTACAGGGTAATGGCGATGAGGAAAACAGGGGAAACAGAGCAGAAACAGAGCTTAGTCGCCACAGGGAGAAAGCTTCTCAGTATCACAGAAGAAGAGGCCAAGAAAAAAGCTTTGAGTAAGCTAGAGGATGTTCTCCTTGAACCACCAAGAGCAGCTTCAAGGAAATCAAGAACGTACTTGAAACGGACAAGGTACCTCCCGGACCTTATGGGAGACAGTTTGGACCTCGGGAGCTACTCGAGGCGAGTATTCATCGATGTGGGTAACGGAAAAGGAAGCAGCGGAACAGAATGGTTTGTTAAAAATTACCCAAAGAGGAATCTGAAGTTTGAGATGTACAAGATTGAGACGGTGAACGATGAGATGAGCCTAGAATCTGAGAATATGGGGATGACGGAGTGGGTGAAAGAGAATGTGAAGGAGGAGGAATACGTGGTGTTGAAGGCAGAGGCCGAAGTGGTGGAGGAGATGATGAGGAGCAACTCGATAAAAATGGTGGATGAGCTTTTCTTGGAGTGCAAGCCAAAGGGTTTAGGGCTAAGGGGAAGGAAGATGCAGAGTAAGAGTGGTAGGGCTTACTGGGAATGTTTGGCTCTTTATGGCAAACTTAGAGATGAAGGTGTTGCCGTGCATCAATGGTGGGGTTGAAGTTAAAGAACGTGGAGACAGAATTGAGAGAGAATATTCATCAAACCAGTCTCTTTGTATGATATTTTATACTTTTGTTGTTGTTTTTTTCCTTGTGGTCTTTTGTTGTTGTTGTGTCTCATCTTGTGATCATCACTGTGTTGTGGTGTTTAAAGTATTTTATGGTGTTGTAAGTTTGGGATCTAATGAGCTTAATTAAAGATCTTTTGTATTTCCTCATTGAAATTTATTTTAGTTTGAGATCATATAGTAATCTCTACAAAAACTATTGTGTAACCAATGATGTGTTGGACTAGTGATTTAAGTGCAGAGTTCAGTTATGTTGTGGTCCTAGCTCGATCCCATTGAGAGAAGGGATATTTTTTAAGAAAATTGACTAAAGACTGACTGCGGGTGTCTAGGACCACTAGGTGGGATTAAGGCCGAGGCTCGAATCCATCCCGGTAATAATAAAAAAAAATTGTATAGACTTAGCTAAACTGTTGTTTAGGAACTCATAGGAATTCTGTAAACTGTTGTTTCAAAATGTTAGTTGCATTAATTTTAGATTTATCAATCACTACCACGAACCAAAATCCAAGCTGGCAAATTTACCGGTCTGGTCTGATTTTTAAAACATTGCAATTAATCAAGTTCCACTCATTTTAAGAAAAATTTAATGGTGCATTAAAATTGGTGTTTGATACTCCATTTCGTTTCAAAATAGATGAGCTTTTGAGAATTTTTTTTTTTATCTTACATTAGATAGATGATGTTTTCAAATTTTAATGCAAAATTATTAATTTTTAATTGTTTTTGGCTATTTGTGTTCTGCATATTATTTTATTATTGATTGAACTGTGTTTACGTAGATAATAAAAGAAAAGAAAAAAAATGAGAATAAGAAAATTTAAGATAAGATACGGAAGGAATTGATAAGGTGCCTACACACGGTTAGAGATTTGGGCCGTCTTTATTTTTCACTCTCATTTACATGGGCTAATTTCTAATCCAACAAGGAGTAGCAATTCATAGTCCAATAAAAAATTTGATTACTAACCCAACTATAAATCATAAATCCGGCTCGACAAAGAACTCATAAAAACCCTAGAAGGAAAAGAGGAGCTACAATTATAAATAAGATTTGCCACCTCTCCACAAAAAACCCTAGACGAAACAATCAAAACGGCGTGAGCATAAGAAAGAGAAAACTAGAAGAAAAGAAGAAGAGACCGGGGGGGGGNGGGGGGGGGGGGGGGGAAGAAGGCGCAAGAAGAGAGGAGAGATCAAACCATAGCTGCTCCACCTTGATTTACCAACTCTAAAAGGTGAGATGATCTCGAAGTATATTTTTTTTCTGATGATTTTTTTGTGGGAATGTATATGAGATTTTAGTCCCATTATGTTTGGACAAATTTTAACCGGTTCTATAGATAGTTTTACGGTTAAAAAAAAAAAAAAATTCTTTATTGTTATATAATCTTCGAATTTCAGCGAATTGAGTGTTTTTGGTGACTTCGAATAGAGGACATTCAAAAATTCAGATGATAATTTTGAATTCGATTACAAAATCTAAAAAATAACACTAATTAAGTTACATACTTTTTTTTCGTCCGAGCCCGAGTTTATAATCAGAGTCACGATTATCCATACTTCTTCAATGAACACATGCTTTGAAGAATCAAAAGGTGATATTAATTCTTCAATGGCTTTGTTTTTTTTTTTAATATATTTTGTAAAAAAATTATTGGTATTTTATTATTAAAAAGTAGGACACGAAGTTGACTTATTAAGTCCAGTAGATCCAATATTTTTATTTATATTATGTTTTTCACTATTGGTTGCTTCTTTTTAGTTTGTTTTTGTTTGTATAGAAAAAACTTGAAAAAAATGTTAATAACTAATTAAAAAAAAAGAATATCTTTAACTATTGAAAAAAATGTTGAAAAAATGTGTCCAGTTAAGATAAAAACATAAAAGTGAAAAACTAAATATGGTTTCAAAGATTCATAAATAAAAATATTAGATCTTAAAAATGTTAATTAAAGTGCATTTAAGTAAAATTGAAACGTAAAGGTCCTTAAATCTTTTAAGAAAGACATGGAAATTTACTTAAATGCACTTTTATTATAATTTTAAAAGATTTGATATTTTTAGTTATGAACCTTACAAATAACTTTAGTTTTTAACTTTTATGTTTTTATCTTAATTGGAAACATTTTTTAATATTTTGTTTAATAGTTAAATATATTCTCTTTAATGAGTTATTAGAATTTCTTAAATTTTTAATTCAAACAAAAAGCAAACTAAAAAGTAAGAATCAATAGTGAAAAACAACTTTATTGTAAAAATGACACGAAAACCAGATTTACGTAAATGCACTTTATGTTACAATTTTAAAAGATCTAGTATTTTTAGTTATTAATCTTAGAAAACAAATTTATTTTTGTCACTTTTTATGTTTTTTTTTCAATTTGAAACCTTTTTTCAGTATTTATTTAATATTTTTCCTCTTTATATAGCGGTGATGCAACATTGTTTCTGTCACTTATATTCATAGTGTGAAGAATTCGTGACAATGTCATTACATTATTACATTATATTATATTGGAGAGAAGAAAAACTGCAACCACACAGGATAGCGCATGCTGGCCTTGGGATCGTGATTTGGTCCATTGGGCCTTTATTCCATAAACCTATTCTTTTCAGTTTTGTGAGTTGAGTTTAGTCAATATAAAAACAATAAATTTCTCCTCTTTGTTTTCGTTATTGATGTGACTGTCAATATCATCATTAACTCGGTAATCAATCCATAAAATATTATAATCAGAGGCTATTTGAAAGCTTAGACGCCTTCTCATTTCTATACCAATTTTTTTTCTTATCAGAAACTAATGTCCAATTCACCACAACTTATTTTTCTCCGTTTACGAGATTGAGAGTGCAATGCAAAGCTCAGGTTCGTTAGCTTCTCTTCTCTGGTGATGCGAAATAGAAGATCCGTGCGATTGTATCATGAGATTCTGATTGTATCGTCACCATATGCACAACCTGTTCTACGTTTGTCTGATTTTAGTATGAGTATAGTTTCTTAATTCAATTCTAAATCCACTACAAGAAAACAGGCTATAACCGACGGACATATCCATCGGGGATCCGTCAGAAAAGCCCATTTTCGATGGATTTCCAACGGATTTAGTCCGTCAGAACTAGAGCGTCGGGAAAAAAAATTCATCGGAAATCCGTCGGGAATTTCCGACGGATTTCGAGGGATATTTTTCCGACGGTTCTTGTTATCGGAAAAGTCATCGGGAATCCGTCGGAAATTCCCGACGGATTCCCGACGGAANTCGGGAATCCGTCGGAAATTCCCGACGGATTCCCGACGGAATATAAATATATAAATATATATTATAATTATATTAATACTAATATTATAATATTATAATTATAATTATAAATAAATTATAAAAAAAAACCTAAAATAACAATAAAAAT
>OVAY01002036.1:0-21648 GCA_900406395.1 Kernera saxatilis | reverse complement strand
GTAGTTGGTTCTCATTTTGATTAAATTTGGAGAAATCTTGGTGAAGATTTCTTGTTTAGCATTGATTGATGTTTTTCGTGGTTTGATGATGATCCGATTTTTGGTCGGATTGAAGCAAATGTGACGGCCATCGGTTTGGTCATTTCTTGGTATTGTTAATTGTTCGTTGCTTGCCTTGTTTGGCTTATGGGTGACCTGTTGTTGGGAGGATCTCTCACTTAGCGTTTGGTTTACCAAATGTTTATGCATCACTTATGTCGATGCATGTTAAGATAAGGCGTGATCGTGGAATCAAGGCGATGAGGAGGAGGATGATTAGGACTCGTCGTTGTTGTTGTGTTAATGTGATTGTCGAGTCGAAGTATTTTCGTTTAGTAAACTCAAAAACGGTTTGTTAAAGTATGTTTAATTATGGTTAAATGCTAAACCGGTTTTATTTGATAATTTAAGTGATTTAGTTTGCTTTGTTTAATTGTTGAGTTTAATGTTTATTCGAGTATAATTAATATTTATGGGAATAATAATTATTATTGTTTAATTGTTGAGTTTAATGTTTATTTGGGTATAATTAATATTTATGAGAATATTAATTATTATAATTTTACGAAAAAAAAAGAAAAACGGGTGCGGTCGTTTCAGTACTGGTCCGACGAAAATCCTGAATTTTTTGTTTTCTATAAATAGAAAGGATCCAAACTCAATTCCAAATACATATATATAGAGACTTCACTTCACCAACAAAGACCTCCATAGCCTTTACCGGATGGCAGTTTTTTTGGTTCAATATTTACTTTTTTTCTTTTCACAAAGAAATGTATTGGTTGATGAAGAAGTAGGATTTTTTTATTTTTTTTTAGTATAAAGTTTTATGAATTTTTTTTCCTATGCAACAATATATAATTATTTTTAATATCATTTAATTTTCAATTTCTTTTTCTAGAGAAATATTATTTACTATCATTACTTTTTATTACTATAGATAAAATCAAGATACAAAAAATTATTCTCAAGTAATATAACTATTTTGTTTTTAAAAAAAGAAGATAAAATAAAGATGATATGGTTTAGTCACCTTTGCTCTCACAACTTTGAAACTAATTATATTTGGGTTCGATTTATTAAAAGAAAATAGTTTGGTTTGATTTTAGACAAAAAAATATAGCAAAAACAAAATAATTAATTAATTTTCATTAATATTATATATTTTTAGTATTAAATATATCTTTATATATATATTTAACTAAAATATTAATTTTTAATGAATTCAATAATTTTTAGTATTAATTTTCAACTAAAATTCGGTACGGTTCGAATAGTTTGATATAGAAATTTTTATTAAAAATTAATTGGATGGTAGACCAATTGTATTATGATTCTACTAATTAATATATATTAATTTCGATTAAAAAAAAAGATATAGAAATTTTTATTTTGTATGGATCATTTTATAATTCGATTCCAAAATTTTTGCCTCGCCCTACGTGAAAAGCAAACCGTTCACCAAATTAAATCATGGGCTTTATCCAACTTTGAAATGTTTACGGCCCATTTTGAAACTTTTTTGAAATCATAAGATTTGTTCGCGAGGCGGGGAAATTTCAAAGCTTTTCTCTTTGGCACAAACCATTCTCATCGAGCAACGCGCCAATTCGAAAGGCTCTCCTTCCTCTCCAAATCCCTAATTTGGCTAATTCCTTCTCATGGATTCAATTGAGCCACCTTCGTTTTCTCTAGGGTTTGATCTTGATGCTGCATCGGATCCCCACGGCGCGCCAGAGCCGGGACTTACGGTATCATATTCCGATCTGGAGCATGAACGGGGACTTATAGTCTCAGATTCGGATCTGGAGCTTGAACCAGGTTTTTCAAGCCCGGCTCTCAAGCGGTTGCGACGGGGAGTTCGTAGTATCAAAAAGCGTTGTGCGAAGGATGATACCAGTGAGTTGTTAGGTTGCGATGAGGATCGGGATGATGAGGACGACATCGAGGAGTTCTCTTCTCCAGAGGGTAAATTGCATTTTTGAGCTTTCGATTTCTCTTTATCTTTCGCTGTTGTGAAATGGGTCTTGCTTAAATTTCTGGAATTGAATTTCGAGCACTGAAATGGGTCTTTCACTCTTTGGGTTTATGTTTGAATTTTCATTTAGGCTTCTTTAGATTGGAATTACATTGATATTGAAAGACCATCCCTAGCTTAATCATAACTGAACTAGAAAACTGATGAATTTAGGAAGCTGATGCTAAGTTGCAAAAACCTTCCTGTCTCCTTAGGCCCTAGCTATCAGAATCTGGTTTTATGTTTGCTCAAAGATGAAAACTTGATGATTGGATTTGTTGAATTCTAATAGATAGAGTGGGTTTGGAGCTTTTCAGGCTGATCAATTTGGCATTTGCTCCAAGATATTGAACTTGATTAAGTTTCATTCCGGTGGCAATGTCCTTGTGAGATTATACATAGTTATCCTTGGAGATTACCAATTTTGGGGGTGATAGTATGAATAATCAAACTGGTTTCTTTACGATTTCTTTTGTGAAGCTTTGAACAAAACTCTCTCGAGTCGAGTCCTTGTAATATTTTTTCAAAATTCTTCCATATTTTGTTTTTTTTTTCATCTTGATTTTACCACTTGTGTTGCTTGCTTGCTACATGCAGATGCACCTGCCTCAACTAGAAGTCATCTTTCGAGTTGCAGTTCAAAAGTCCCACTTCATGGTTCTGGGGTTTTGTCTAATCAGCCTTCTATATCTCGGGGAAAACGAAAGCAGTCGGATGTTCCATCATCTTCTGGCTCTGGCTCTGGGATTAGTTCTGTTGCATCATTGTTTCAAAGTTCGACTCGTAGTCCTCTACGAAGGTTCAAGCTACTAGATTCAGATTCTGAAGATGACCACCCACGCACCAGGAGAGATCTTAGCGGAGTAACTAAAACAAATGACTTATCCTCAAAGAGAAAGGAACCTGGATCTATGCCATGTACTGGAGATCTGTTGAAAGATTTTTCCCCGGCTAATTCCAAGATTCAAACACCAGCTCAACGAAGGTTCCAGCTACTAGATTCAGATTCTGAAGATGACCACCCATCATTCAGCAGAGATTTAAGTGGAGTAACTAAAACAAATGACTCATCCTCAAAGTATCAACCATCTGTTGCAAGTAAACCAAAGAGAAAAGAATCTGGATCTATGCCAAGTACTGGATATCTGCGGAAAGATTATTCCCCAACAATTTCCAAGAGTAACAAACCAGCTCTACGAAGGTTCCAGCTAATAGATTTAGATTCTGAAGATGACCTCCCATCCTCCAGCAGAGATTTAAACGGAGTAACGAAAACAAGTAATTCATGTTCAAAGGATCAACCATCTGTTGCAAGTAAACCAAAGAGAAAGGAACCTGGATTTATGCCATGTACTGGAGATCTTTGGAAAGATTTTTCCCCAGTTAGTTCCAAGATTCAAACACCAGCTTTGGATGATGTTTGTCAGGACTATTTTAGCTCAATCAAGACGAGTAGCACAGGTCAGCAACAAAGCAATGCTGTTGCAAGTAGTAGCAATAGTGGGCTTTATCAGCAAACTGGAGAATTCTCGGATTTTTCCCTCCCTTCTCCTCCATCTCATCGTTTCTTCTTGCACAGTGATCCAAGGATACATAATTTAGTCCGAAAGCGGTTACCAAACTTCTTGCCTCTGGGAATTTTCAATGATAGAGAGAGCCGGCGAGAGGTGTGCCTTATTGATTATATGTGGGTTACTCCTAATCCCTTTCTTGTTTTGATACTTACAATCTTTCTGTTACCGGGGCATTGACATATCTTTCCCAATGCCATTGTAGGAACCAATTTGGCAGCAATGAGAGTTCTAAAACCGTAGACTCTAGCAGCAAAAGCTGCAGAAGAAGAGGGCAAACAAAGTCAAAGGTTTCAAATGGCCAAGAGAGCACACACGCTCCAAAGGATGCTGGCAAAAGACGTGTATCAGCTAACAGTGGTTCTGCAGGTCATTGGTTCACATCCCCAGAAGGAAGGAAGGTCTGTTTCTCTTTCCACAAACCGCACACACGTTTTTCAAGCATGTGATGGGAACTATTTGTTACCGAACACGTAGAGACAAGGGATGTCTGAAACTTTGTAGCGTCTGATTTTGCTTTGCTCTTGTAGGTTTATGTCTCTAAAAGCGGACAGGAGTTCTCAGGTCAAAGTGCATATAGATGTTACAGAAAGGTCAGCATCTACTTAATCTGGTTGGTTATATCTGATAAAGTTATACATAAACCTTCTCTGTGAACTAACTCATAGAACTGTATTGTCCACAGGAGACCGGAGGCGGGTTTAACAAGTCCAAAAGGAAACGACAGCCAAAGAAGAAGGCAAAGAATTGAATAAAGGAAGCCATTATTTTCCTTTTAGGAACTCAGGTAGGATCTTTCATAAAGGTCATTTCACATATCTACCTTGTCTTAGTTTAAACATTTCTGCAACCAACAAACACATTAGCAACATGTTTCAGTTTCAGTCTTTTTTGTTTAGCACACCACCATTGGCTCCTTTGATTTATGAAATCTTGGAGTATTCTTTCCATATATCAGAGAAATGTATACAATGCAAGAGAACTTTGAAAGGGCATGTGTAACATCCCTATCCCGAGGATAGGATGTTAGTCTGAACAAGTCAGGGGATGACTTAGTCAAGCTCGAGAAACGGGCCGAATGACGTAGTCGAAGTAACTGTTGGGAACAGTTGCGACCATTGGGATGACCGTTGGGATGTGTGGCTTGGCTTCCTATAAATAGGAAGGCCTAGCCACGTTTTTGGACAACCCCACACACCACACCACCACCACAAACATGGAAAAAGAGAGAAAAACTCTAAGAAAAGTGGGTAAAGTGATCGGCCTTGGTCGGATCCGTGATCGGCTATGGTCGGATCAATGTGGATGTTCGGAAATACGGATGAACCGATAAGTCAATGACTTGATCGGCCATCGTGAAACCGAAAGGGCGTACGTTTGGAGGACGGATGAACCGATAAGCCGAGGGCTTGATCGGCCACCGTGAACCAAGGGACACGTACGATCCCCAGTCTCTATCGTGTACTTAGCCAATGGAGATGGTTGGTTGTATGGCTAAGTAACGAAGAGATTGGGTCAAGGAAGAATTCCGCTGCGTATAATAGAATTAAGCCTCGTAAAGGCAATTCTCTGAAAAAGGCAAAATTTGTTAAAGTTCGTGCGGGAAGAGGCACGAACATTACCTCCTGATCCGCGGACGCCGAGACGTCAGGGATGGGATGTCACAGCATGAGTCTCTAGAATCAAAGACTGATGGGTTTTTATTCTCGAATGTCTTTAGATGTTTCACAAAGAACTCCTCTGGATCTCGAGATTACATCTGCGACAGTCTTGTTTTTGTGTTCTACGAAGCTCCAAGACCCCGACACTTCAAAAGGGCTAATGCATCTACTTGAAGCTTTCTGTCCAATTGTTTGTAATCGTTTTGATCATGTTTTTTGTGAATATCTTGGATTCGTCTGTACATTAATTATATAAACTGATTGTGTTTGTTACATTGCATGAAATGAACGGTTCATAATATCTATATACAGCAGCTCTACGCAGAACAATGACATTGAACTTTTACTTGCAACATGACTATATACACCAATCTCAAATATATAATTTTTTTACAGATTTTGTTGTATATATGACCAATCGAGACCCCATTGATGATTTAAAGTAGATTCAAGCCAAAGAATGTCCAGAAGTGCGACGAATCTCGTGGGCATGAGCAATGGGGACGTAAACTGCATCCACAAGAGAGCTGTGTCTTCGTCCGTAGAAAAGGTAAACAAGCACTCCAATAAACAGCCACACCGATACACGAGCCCATGTCGAAGCTCTAAAACATTAGCAAGACAAAAATGTTATATTTAAAGTAAACTCATCGGTTAGTATTCACAAATCTAGTGCCATGAGTCTTACTCACCCAAGGTTTACCAAGAGATACATGTTGATAAGAATGCAGAAAATAGGCAGAAGCGGAACGAACGGGCAAATGAAACCTGTTAAAAGAGAGAGAGTTATAAGTCACAATACAAAGCTTCATATTTTCCGGTTTGTAGCCAAATGAAGTGCCTCCAACAAAACATCAGGCTGACCAGTACCTCCAGAATGCCCAAAACTGTGTCTGGCATCATCTTGATCTACACAACTCAGCACAATCAAACCGACAAGAAGGAGCAATCCACCAACACCACATAGAGAATACCGGAGGAGTCTGTTAATAGTTTTTGGATAAAATGGAACTAAGTATTCTAGAAGAAGCCCAACTTTTGAAACTCAGTAAAAGACATAGCCTCAGGTGCATAAACTATTGATAAACTAACCCTGGCAATCGCAAGCTTGAAGCTGCATAGCTTATAAGGAAGTTCCCAATACAAGTGAACATAATGCTCCAACCAGCTACTTTCCTTCTGTTTTCTTTGTTTAGAACCCCTAAAGAATCAATAACACATATGTGAAACTTTTGCATACGACATTTCAATTCTCTTAGAAATATACCAAGACAGGAGATGATCAGCTAACGTATGAAGTTCATGTACCAGTGAGAATAATTCCTCCTATAAAGCTTGTCTACAAGAATTGAATAGTAACTTACAACTTCCTTGAGCTTCCTGCTTCTCCACAGTTGAAGCATCAGGATTGCCAAGTAGAGGTTGTTTGCTACTAACAGAAGTGCCGACGTGACTCGACGAGTTCTCTTCACCACATATAAAGGGAACAGAGCAAATCCTCTCTTGAAGAGATGAGGGAAGAGGTACCTGATAAAAGCCCTGTTAGTCTAGTGCAGGAGCATTGTAACTACCATATGCGGTTTGTAGTGGATTTTAGTTTTGTTTACAGCTCAACGACTATAGTTGAGTCGGTTAAAAGAAGACTTCTCTCTCTTTAATTAAGGCTCTTCTATAATGTACTTCTTAAGTGAAATCGAATAAAGGAGTTTACAGGTTCCAACTTCCAATCTTATCAATACCTCATCTGGAGGAACATATCTGAGTATCAACACCGATACCGCAACCATTGTGAATGCAACAAGTGTCCCGACACTCACCTACACAAACTAGAGCTTGTCAAATACGAGTTACAGGCTAAAAATGGTGCTTTATGTACTGGACAAGGTAATTTTAGTGAGCCATAATGCGTCTTAATTACCATTCCCGCCAGTTGTGAAACATCCATAAAGAAAGCTAATACTGCTGCACAAAAACCAGTTGTTATGGTCCCTTTAACAGGAACCTGCGTGCGCTGATTCACGTCTGAGAAAAACGAAGGCAACAGACCATCCCTAGCCATTGCCATCAGAATCCGCGGCTGAAAAATGAATACACTCTTTTGTGAATAAGATGATCTTTAGCTAATTGAAGCACTAGTCACATAACAGAAGCACGGTACAAAAGAAATCGACATAGCATCTATATCTTCTTCAAACATCTCATTGTTAAATCCTTAATTCTACAGACATTGACACTTGAATGATGTTTCTTGTTTACCTGAGGGAGAATGGCGCCCATTAAAGCAGAACAGAGAGCCATGACAGCACCTAGAGTTATCAAATATCTACAAAATAAATCAAAAAGTAGGCTCAAACTCTTAAACAAGTCCTGTCAATGAACAATATCACATCTTAACTGATTCAAGGACTTACGCAGCCCATTGAATCCCATGACTAGCAAACGCGGAGGATATTGGTGTGTCAGGGTCCATAGCATAATAAGGCACTAAACCAACAATAACAATAGACACCATCATGTATAGCAAGCAACAAAGCAGGAGCGAAAGACCAATACCGAGCGGTAAATCCCGCTGCGGATTTTTCACCTGCATATGAAACAGAAGTGTATACCAACAGTGCTTACAAGCCTTAGAAAGATGATACTACAACAATATATTACATTCTACTGACCTCCTCTGCCATACTTGCAACTGAGTCAAACCCGATATACGCAAAGAAGACTGTAGCAGATCCAGTAAGCATTCCATCAACCCCATATGGAAAATACCTAGGAAACAAAACAAAAAACAAATATTTCATATAAGATCTACATTAAGATATGATGATCACATTATAATGAACGCTCAATTTACCCTGTTGGAAGTTCATAACCAGCCCAACCTGTCTTGAAGCACAGATAACTACCAGCTACTATAACAAACAGCATGACAAAGACATTTGCTGTTGTTACAATTCCCTGAGCAAATGTGCTCTGCATAGAAGAGACATCACACTTTAAAACCCCGGTTCTGCGGAGTTTAGTTTGTCCAAACCATGTGATCGAAATCATCTAAAGTTTATACCTCCTTTACTCCAATGCACAAGAGCCCTGTTACAATGAAGACTAGCACAGCAGCACAAGGGTCAACAACAATATCCAGGCCCGGGATTTGATGACGAGATAATATTGCAGGCAGACAATCTTCACCACCGAAAATCAATGCCTATCACATAGAATATGACCTTGAACTGAGACTATTCACGATATTAGAATGTCATTACATGATAAACGAAACAATTTCCTGCTGAACACAAAGATATCCAAAGCTTTTCAGAAAGAAACTGTTACTTTTGTGGTTTAATCTCTCAAGTGCCACTCCAGAATTCACAAAAATGTTTGATAAATAAAGTCATTGGCTTAAGATTCCTAGCTCAAACAACACAAGAACGCAAAGACAATGCTCTTATAAAGCTTTATGTTCCGTATGGTAATCCTACCTACCCAGTAATAAAGTCACTGGCTTAAGATTCCTATCTCAAACAATATATAACAACTCTTCAGGAAACAAAACTATGAATGCACGCCATGCGAGCCTGAAGCCATCAGTCTTGTCCAAATGAACAGAGGAAACCTCATTATGAAATGCAAGCAAGAGAATATATTAGTGAAAGGGTAAAAAACCAGATTTGGAGATATGCCACGGGCAACCGTTGAACCACCAATTGTGTATTCCAGAATCAGTGCCCAGCCAATCAACCACGCAACACTGCAAAACCCAAAATCCATAAAGCAAAGGCAATGAAAGCTCCAAACCCATCAACGAGTGTCGAATGAAAGCGAAATAAACTGCTAGACAGCTAAATAAGCAAGTAAAATGTTACCCTTCACCAATGCAAATGTAAGAATAGTGATAGGCACTCCCAGCTGAAGGAAAACGACTAGAGAGTTCAGCGTAGCAAAACGCTGAAAGTGCAGCGGAAATTCCAGCAATAAGGAAAGAAAAGGCGAGAGCAGGTCCTGAATGCTCTCTAGCCACTGTTCCCACAAGAATATAAACCCCTGCTCCAATTGTTGATCCAACACCTAAAATTTGAACAACCAAACTCTTGAGGTTTAATGAAAGAACATAGCCAAAACAAGACCCATAATTCAGATATTCATTATTCATAAGGAATCATATTGTAAAATCAAGACTAGATTATGAGTAATGAACAGCTAAGAAAAGCTTCATACAGAAAACAAAAAAAAAGCTTCAATCTGTGCAAATCATCTATAAATCCAGATATTACAGACACAATATCATATCAGAAAACAGCTAACAAAAGCTTCAATCTTTAAAAATCATCTTTAAATCCAGATACTTACGAACACAAGATCATATCAGAAAACATCTAACAAAAGATTCATACAGAAAACAAACAAAAAAAGCTTCAATCTTTAATAAATCCATCTATAAATCCAGATTTTACGAACACAATATCATATCAAACAGCGATATGATAAGAAAGTCATTGACTTGCAAAATATCAGATTCCCTACGAAACTAATAACGAAATTAGTATCCTTGAGACGAAAATTCAGTACCAATTGCAATCAAGTGAGGAAAGGTCAAGGCTTTAGCGAGTTGCTGGTGATGAGTCTCGGTTTTGCCATTTGAAGAGTCGACTTGTTTCCTTCGCACTAAGTTTCTTAAGCAACCACGATCACCTTCCTTTTGCGTGTCCACCATAAAACCCATTATTAGTAACACAAGAACACTTGGGAAATATTCTTCTTTGACGAACCTTATATCTAAGTGGCTAAATCAATAATTAATATTTCAATGATTTTCAACCATAAATTTCTGATATATACTTAAGATTTTAAATTTGAGTAATTTCTTAAAATACCACGCTTTTAAGTTTTCATTCCAAAAATACTACAACAAATTTTTTTTTTCAAAAATATCACAATTATATTTTTGTTTTAAAAAATATCACAAAACTAAAATCAAATTTTAAAAGTTTATAATTTAAATTTTTTTGTTTGGGTTCACTAATTTGAGTTTAGAGTTTAGTTTTGAAGGGTTAGAATTTAGTTTTGAGGATTTAGGGTTTAGTTTTGAAGGTTTAAAATTAATTTTTAGTTTTGTGGTATTTTTGGAAACTAAAACTAAGGTATTTTAAAAAAAAAAAAGTTTTGATATGATATTTTTGAAAGCAAAACTTAAAAATGTGGTATTTTTGAGAATTACTCTTTAAATTTTTGTATTTTCTACAATGATTTAAAGATTAAATTCGGTATGATTATGATATAAGGCCGTAAGATATTTTTGGCATAATGTTCAAAAGAAAAAATAAGATATTTTTGGCATTAAAAAATGGTGGCAAGAGATGATACGAAGTAGACATGTAAACTACAGCTAAAATCAGACGCAACCTTAAAAAATACAAGTTTTGGGCTTGAAAAAAATTAGAATTTTATAAAAAAATATGGTGGTCTAGTGGTAATACAAGAGAATTAGTTATCTTGGGTCCAACCGCCCAGGTTTAATCCTTTTTTGCATAGAAGATTTATTCTTTAAATCATAAGATCTAAAGTCTGATTTTGGATACCAAAAAAATTACGGGTCGAAGGTTCATAACTCCCACAATTTAATTAAAAGAAAAAAAATCGAATTTCGGGTTTAATTTTGTTCGGCTAGGATTTTTTGGACCTGATCAAATTTAGACCAATCTAAAAAAACACAAACATAAATAAAATTGATTGTTAATCTGTGTAATTGCGTTTAGTGTTGATTGTTATACATGTTTTTAGTATTAGTAGACAATACCCTCATCGATCTCTATAAGATTCAATACAGAAATTAAAAATACGATATAATAATCAGAGTGAACAGTACGTACTATTAAAGACATGGTTTTGCTTACGAAACAACATAATAGAGCATAAGAAGCCATTTGAAGCTATTCAGTCCTTTAGAGATCTTTGTTCAAGACAAACTCAAGAACTATAAATTATTATCATCGATTTCTATAAGGTTCAATGCAAAAGAAAGAAAGTAAAACCCCAAAATGGACAAATCCAAACTTTACAAGTACAATTTTAAGATTTTGAGCTCTCCGAATTGAATTTCAAAATCGTTTTAATTTTAAAAGCTGTTGAAAAAAAAACTTTTAAAATTCCGAGCCTAAAAAACTATTAGAGATTCCTCATTCCACATTCGTGTATACAAAGGTTAAACGCATAGAAAAAAAACCATTTTAGATGCAAACGGACATATAAAAATGCATAATCATGTAGAGACGTTAAAAGTTTGGCATTCGTTGAAAGCCTTCCCATCTATAGATCGAGCTGAAATTTGGACACAAGATTTCCACTTGAGTTATCTTTCATTTTGTGGTGGTTTGAAGTCATTCCAATGGTGCGATCGTACGTTATGCAAGTTTTCGTGAAAACATGCCAATTTATCGAGCAGTTTACATATACGCAGGATTTGGACAGAAGCAGTAAAGATCGATTGATCCACAAAAAGATCGACCGATCCTTACACAGACAATTTATGTAGCTGTGAATTGTTGTACACTTGCAATCTTTTATTAATGTTAAAATTTTGTGGTATCACATCTCTCTTTACCGCTTCATTGAGTGGTTTTTGCAAGCTCTTTTTTAATTTGTTTTTTTTTTCCCCATAAAATCTTATATTACATAAGTTTTGATATGTTAACAAAACACCTTAAGTATCTCGGAAACCAAATATAAAAGGAAACCATCTTTTTGGTCACAAAGCCGATGAAGTGGTTCATGGCAATGGATAAATTGTGGTATATATACGTTCTTCCTTCAAATAAAACAATTGTTCTCCTATATATTTACAAGTTTCTTTTTTTTTTCATTTACAAATATACAAGTTATGAAAAAATTGAGGAGTCAAGTGTGTAAATGTACAAACCTAGTTTACTGTGTGTAGCATCAACATTGCCGGCGAGATAAGATAGACATAGAAGCAGAAGAAGAAGAAGAAGATGTGATGTTTTTGTAGTCATTATAGCTTTCTATGTAGAGTATATAAAAATACCTCTCTGGGAAAAAAAATTATAGAAAAATCTGAAGAAAAGTAAACCACATACTTATCAATTGGTATTTCTATATATCGATGGCCGATGACGTTTTGGACATTTCATGACCAAGACTATTCATTAAGAAAACAAAATATCTGAAAAATAATCTTTTTAAAATGACAAAATGTACAATACAATATTTTTTTTTTAAAAGTATATTTTCCTTGAAACCTTGCTATTTTTACATAACGTCTAATCCGCGCTACAATCAGTTATATGTTACTTCCGATCTAAATATAGCAAAAAATGTAACACCGGCCATCAAAAGCATTATATAGTATGTCAATACATCAAAAGTTTTAATATTTTTCAATTTGTTAATATCGGTAAAGACTGAGATTAGATTCACTCCTAGTATCCGGGATCCTTTTAAAAAAAAAAAAATTTCCTTAAGAAAATTTTCATTAGACATATAAATTTAGGATTATAGTTTTTCAAAAACTTTGTTTACAACTTTAAATATATATTAATAAAAAATTTGAACAGGACCTATGAATAGTTTGAGACGGTCTCATTTCAACAATTCGTCAACAACAATAGATCTTTGATCGAGTTTTGCGCTGATATTTCAAGGGAGTGTAGTGTAGGTCACATCTTCTGGTTTTTGGAGTCGAGGACGTCTACATGGTGGTCTTATGGCTTGGACTTGTGGGGAATCGTCACTGGCAATAGCTGCTCCACACGATCCCGAGGGTGGAGTCTTTATGTCCGGACCCATCTCGCCACCTACTTCATACCCAACATATTAATATAGTTCTGATTTACTCTATAATACTAACGCTTGTTGATTCAAGATCATTCGATTGGAGAGATATGTTGATAAATTCTGATTTTATCTGAATCATTATTATTTCAATTGCAGTTAAACAAGCAAAATCCTAAAAGTTAGTCTTCGTCAGAGAAACGTGATAGACATGGAAAGGGAGAAAGAAAGGGATAATAAGGAGAGAAATCGGTTGAATAGCCAAAGCAAAAAGAGAATAATGGAATATTTATTGATGGTTTACTATAATTTAGACGACGGTAGTGACGGCAGCCTATATTACTATATATTTATTTATACAAAAGTTATTAATTATTCCACATAATTTTTGTTTCATGAACAGAAATAGTTAACTATATTTTATAGTTCTTTTCTTCTTTCATCCTCAACTTCTACCTATGTATTATTACATTTATTAGTCAATTATGTAGTATATAAAACTATTCGTAAGGATAGTTCAATATATAGTTCACTGTTTTCTCACATATTCAACTATATATTCAAAATTATATAATTATGTATGCTTATATAGTTATACTTACAAATAGACAAATAGTTGATAATAAATCCACGTAATCAATTATATTGATATATAGTTAATAATATATCTATAAATAGTTAATAGTTAACTATATATAATTAGTTATATTTAAAAATAGATAACTATATACTCTATATATTTTTTGTATGTAAACATAGTGAACTATTATATTGTTAACTATGTTGAAGAATTTGATATTTATATTAAAAATAATTAACTATATTAGAAATAGTTTGTTTTCTTTATCTAATCAACACAACTAAAATTACACAAGTATAGCTAACTACATCATCCACTTTCATATATACAAATATAGTTAACTATATTACTCTTTATCAATTTATATAGTTGAATATATATATATATATAACTATGTGCATAAATAGTTAACTATATTTATCATCATAGAAAAAAAACTGTAAAACTCCATGGTTTATACTAATATGAGTCCGTTTTTTTACTCCATGATCATTGCAATGTGCCTTCTTCTATTGTATGTTTTAAATTAACAAAATCTAAAAAACCTGATAGACAAAAGCTAAAATTAATACATCAAAAAATTCACGGGATAAAACCCTCTTACATTCAAAAACAATATGCAGCCAGCTGGAATTTTAGTAGATCACAACATAGTATTCGGAATAAAGTAGCTATGATGTCAGATCTTCACAAAAAACTGTTTTCTACTTTAAAGAAGGACAAATGTAAAATTGTCCAAATTTTATTTCTCTTTCTTATTTACTCTATTTTTCAATTCAACGTGTTAGATTCCACATTACCCATCTCAAACCTATTATTCACATAATTCTCCCTAACAAAAATTAGCTTTTCGATTTTAGTTTCACATCCCTAATTAGACTTATATCAAGAGTTTGATGCATCCGTCCAAGATTTCATTTATGTTGCTTACTCTATTATATTTGATCCATTTTAAACCTAAGGAAATTAGTTTTAGTCCTATATAGAAAAATTATCATTGTACTTGATCATCCTAATACCTAATTGAGAAGAATATAAAATAAAACCGATATATTAATAATATGGTTTGGCAATATATGTAAAGCTTTGCTTCATGAAACAAGTGTCGCAATTAGTGCACTGCTCTCTATGATTATTTTGTCTCTTAATAATATATCTTGATTCAACTCAATCTGTCCTTTTGGTCTTCAACTAAATCTTTTCAAAAATGTTATAAGGGATTCTCCATTCTCAATATTCATGTTTGAGATATTTCATTTTACTTTACCAAAATATAAAAGCCATTTAAAAAAAAAAGTTTCAAGGGTGATTTTGAATCTGTTAAATACAAGTGAACTAACCTGGTGTTCTTGCTCCTACCAGACCAATCACAAAGAAAAGGAAAAGAAGAAGAAGCAAAGGAACATGTGATGTCTTCATTGTCATTGCGCTCTTCTTATTTCTAAGAACTATAGATTATAAACTTTCACATTTTGATGCACAATATATATTATATATATTATTATATTTCCCACTTATGTTTTACGACTTACGACTTATTTGCATGTATGAATGAAGACTGCCTTTCTTTTTGTTGTTGTTGTTTTATGGCCTAATAGTCAACAAAGTCAACTTAACAAACCCTCTTAGCTAATATTATAGATTTTTTTATTAATTTTAAATAAATTTTGGTTAATTCAGTTTGATTTTATGAAATTCGTGTTCGGTTCTGATTTGGATTAGATAATTTGGTATAGAAATTTATATGCCATTTAGTTTATTATAAAGTTTGGATGTGAATTTATTCTTTAAATCAGACGCAACCTTAAAAAATACAAGTTTTGGGCTTGAAAAAAATTAGAATTTATAAAAAATATGGTGGTCTAGTGGTATTACAAGAGAATTAGTTATCTTGGGTCCAACAGCCCAGGTTTAATCCTTTTTTGGCATAGAAGATTTATTATTTAAATTACAAGATCTAAAGTCTGATTACGGATACCGAAAAAATTACGAGTCGAAAGTTCAGAACTCCCACAATTTAATTCAAAGAAGAAAAAAAATTGGATTTTTCGGGTTAAATTTTGTTCGGCTAGGATTTTTTGGACTTAGCCTGATCAAATTTAGACCAATCAGAGTGAACAGTACTATTAAAGACATGGTTTTGCTTATGAAACAACATAATAGAGCAGAAGAAGCCTGTGAACAAAAAAAAAAAAAAAAAAGAGCAGAAGAAGCCATTTGAAGCTATTCAATCCTTTAGAGATCTTTGTTCAAGTCTTCAAGACAAACTCAAGAACTATAAATTATTATCGTCCATCTGTCTAAGGTTCAATGCAAAAAAGAAGAAGCAAAACTCAAATCCAAACTTTACAAATACAAATTTAAGATTCTAAGCTCTCCGGAGTGGATTTCAAAACTGTTTAAAGTTTAAAAGCTGTTGGAAAAACAAAACTATTCTGAGCCTAAAAAACTATTAGAGATTCCGGAGATAGTTTTTTTTTTTCATTTTTGGGCTAGACCTGAATTAGTGTTTCACTACAATTGCTGATGTAGTAATTGGTATTGCTACTTCCACATTCGTGTATACAACCGTTTAACGCATAAAAAAATCCATTTTGAATGCAAACGGACATATAAAGATGCATAATCGTGTTAGAGACGTTAAAATTTTGGCATTCGTTGAAAGCCTTCCCATCGATAGATCAAGCTGAAATTTGGACACGAGATTGCCACTTGAGTTATCTTTTATTTTGTGGTGGTTTGAAGTCATTCCAATGGTGCGATCGTACGTTATGCAAGTTTTCGTGAAAACATGCCAATCTGTCGAGCAGTTTACATATACGCAGGATTTGGACAGAAGCAGTAAAGATCGACTGATCCACAAAAAGATCGACCGATCCTTACACAGACAATCTATGTACGTAGCTGTGAGTTAGGATTATCATAGAGTATACTATTTCTCATCTCGTGCATATGCAATCTTTTATTAGGATTAAAACTTTGTGGTATCACTGAGTGATTTTTGCAAGCTCTGTTTTTTTAATTTGTTTTTTTTTCCCATAGGTTTCCGCCCAGTGGCGGATCTAGAAAATATATTAAGTAGGGGCAAAAATATAACATAATAAAATATTAAAATAAATTAAAAGAATTCAACAAATGTAAAAAAAAAAAAATTTCCTACAAAAATACCCTACGCTCATTCATCATCTGAAACCTTTTTATCACGTTTTCATTTGTAACATATTCAATTAACTCCTTTTCAATAAAAGAAACAAGACAATCACTTAAAAATTGATCTCCAATTCGGTTGCGTGCAGCTGTCTTCACTAGCTTCATTGCAGAAAAACAATTACTGCAGATCAGATGGCAGATCATCAACATTACTGTTTGGTGTTGAAGGAAATTTTCTTTTAAAATATCGTTCCATTAATTTATCTATAAAATATAAAATATAATATGGATTATTTTAAAAAACTATGCAAAGTGACATGCTGAAATTTTAATAAATTAATAAATCAAAAACTAAAGAAAAAAACCTTACCACTTTCGTCGTCTGCAACAAGGAAGAAGAGAAAAAGATTAGAGAAGCAGCACAATATTAAAGTTAGGGTTTTAATTAATATTTAAAATTGTCATAATGGGCTGACGGACTATACTAACATAATCAAATTATTGTAGTCATATAACTTTTTTGGGCTTACGTAAATTAAAAAAAAAATGTGGGGGCAATTTTTTATTTTTTTGTGGTGGCATAATTAATTTGTAATAAAAAAATATATGAAATTTTTTTTTTTGAGTGGTGGCAGCTGCCACCTCCCTGGATAACGTGGATCCGCCCCTGTTTCCGCCTGTTATTAGCTAAGTTTTTGTACGTAAACAAAGCATCTTAAGTATCTCGATAACCAAATATAAAAGGATACCATCATTTTGGCCACAAAGCCGATGGAACGGTTCATGGCAATGGATAAATTTTGGTATATTTACGTTATGACTCTCTTTTGTTCAGCAATTTACGTTGACTTATATGTTTCAATTGACCAGATAAGGTTTGATATATGCCTTTCAGAATTGATTTTGAGAATAACAAATCAACCTTTTTTAATCAATGGTATACTCTATGTTAATCTCATTTCACATACTTTTCTGTCTACGTACATGTTGCATAGGAAGAATCGGCTTGACGATTTTACCAGGTTTTTCCTTAAGGGTTCAATAGTTATTTGCATTAAGTGAAAGATCGAGAGGAAAAATGTAAAAGAAGTGAATTTAATCATTATACAATTTCATGTTCCTTTGGTGAGCTGTTCATTTACCAGAGTAAATTTAACTCATTTTCTTGTTTTTTTTTTTGCAACTTTCAATAATGTGTGTCAAAAAAGACTCTTCTCATGCTTCTCTTTTCTTAATCGGTAAAGCTCTTCGTCTTCATCCCCTTCTGTAAATTTAATGCATATATATGTCAATTTTGCTGAATAAATTTTGAGTACAATAATCATTGTAATTGTTTTCAAAGACCAAAGTAGTAGTACAAGATAACTTTAAGTTGTTCATGCTTTCATGTGAAGCTTCATTCCCTTACCTAACTCATAAAGAGCTCATAACTATCGCTTTTACTGGTAAAGTGAATAGTTTAAAGATTCTAAAGAGCTAAGAGTAATTCGATAGAATTTATTTTCTTAGCATGCTTGTTTGGAGAGAGGTTTCACTAAGTAGCCTACTCAGAGAACATGTTCTTAGGCTTCCCCCAAGCATACATTTTAAAGCTGTTAAATTCTTGCTCTGAGATAAGCTATTTTTTATTTTTAAATATATAAGCTATTTGACAATAATTTTAAACAGATTAACACACAAAATGAGTTAAAATATTTAACTTTATATTTAGTTATTAATGTGTAGAAACCTATTACGTATGATAGAAACCCACATTTACTAGGCTTTGTAGTTAAGTGCAAAAAAAACCTTGCACATCAAAATGCTAGTGGGATATATACAACAGCAGAAAGCGTGACTGAAACCATAGACAATATCACAAGCAAACCAAATCCATTGACAACGGAATTTGTTTGTTAAAGGTTTACAAGACTCATATATGTAGATTTCCTACTCTTTTTCTTTTTAAATTAATAATTTTTTTCTTCTTTTAAAACATTAATTTTTGTGGAAACGTGGATGACGAGGAAGAGGAGGGTGACGAATTCGTCGACAACTAGGCCTCACCCGAGCATAGGGTGGAGCTCCACATGGTAGAGAAGGTCCAGTTTGTATATGCTCTGTCATACCTTGTGGTAAATAAATGAATAAAAAAAAAAAGTTGATCCAAATGTGTATGAAAAAATACCTTAGAATGAATATAAATACAACTGCATACGAATAAACAATATTTATTTTCTAAGGTGATCAATGGTGATATTATAATACACTTACCTAGATGTAGTTACATTCTTCAGAAATTTTGCAATCCTATATGAAAATATTAGTGATATGTTTGAATGAATGAAAGAAGTATTTGCACCCCAAAAAAAATAATATTAGTGAACAAATGATTTTCTTTCATAACCAATTGATTTTGGCATGAAAGACCATAAATCTTAACAAATTAAACGTGAAAAAACATGTTCAATAATTCTAAAAGGAGGTGACCTTATGATAGAAAAACAAAATTTCAAAATTGAAGACTGTAAAACAAAAGTCGGATCTTCCTTCAAATAAAAATTTGTTCTCTTATATATTTACAAGTTTCTTTTTGATTCACTTACAAATTCACAAGTTAAGAAAAAATTGAGGACTCAAGTGTATAAATGTACAAACCTAGTTTAATAGCATCCACATTGCCGGCGAAATAAGATAGACATAAAAACAGAAGAAGAAAATGTGATGTTTTTATAGTCATTTGCTTTTTATGTAGAGTTGTATATGTCTTCTCTAGGAAAAAATTATATAGATAATCTGAACAAAAGTAACCCACGTGCAACTTATCAATTGGTAAGTCTGTAATCTATATCCTTAGCTGGCGGATAACTTTTTAAACATTTCATCATGACCAAGACTACTCATTAAGAAAAAAACAAAATGTGAACAAGAATATTTTTAAATTAAATTATTTGATAGTTGATGAAAATGAATTATACAATAAGAGATCTGCCAAATATATTCCCAAGTGGTCTTTGGTATAGTGGCGTTAGAACTCTTTAAAAAAAATGTAAAGTCTGACCTCTAATTCGAAACTCTTTAGGAGGGGACTAATTTACCATTTCTGGTCTCCAGATTCGGTTTCGAACTTCGTGGTTATCAAAAAATTTTGTGGTTAGATAAAAAAAAATGGATAAAACAATAAGAGATCTGCAAAATATATTTCCCTTCGGCTCATGCTATAATTACGTACTAGGTGTTATCAAAGCATATTCTTTATGGTCAAGCCATCAAAGCATGATATAGTAAAATCAACAAGAGAATTACTTTTTAATATTTTTCAATTTCGTAATGTCGGTAAAGACCGAGATTGGAATCACTCCTAGTATCAACAATTATCAAACAACAATATTAGGCATAGATCTGAGTATTGCTCCTATATTTCAAGGGAGTGTAGTGCTGGTCATATCATCTGAGTTTTGGAGCCGAGGACGTTTACATGGTGGTCTTCTAGCTAGTGCTTGCGGTACTGGATCATCTTCGGCAATAGCAGCTCCACATGATCCTGAAGGCGGAGTTTGTATATCCGGACTCATATAACCACCTATATTTCATACCCAAAAAATTGATTTATGTATAGCTTAATCTATTATATTTTTATCACTTTTAATCCTACATATAGGAAAAAAATTTTGGTAAGGACAGGGTCAAGAGAGATTAGGATAAGTTGTTATAATAATTTACGTTTCAAAAGTTCCTGGATATAATTTGTTTAAACGATAAGTTGGATCGGATGTGTATGGAGTAGAACTAAAAGTTTAGAGCATATGAAAACATAGTTACTTGTTCATCCTAACAGAAGAGAATATGAAATAAAACCGATACATTAAGAATATCGTTAAGCTAATTAAGTAAAGTTTTTTCTTCATGAAACAACCTTGTTTTCTTAACTAAATCAAATAAGAATCGAAAATGATATAAGGATGTAGGCAATGTTTCTAAACCCGATCTTAACAGCAAATCTGACTACTTTCCGAGTCACTAGGTCATTGGATCTACAGTGGGAAGCAAGTGTGGTAAAATAGCCCTCTATGATTATTTTTTGTTCTTAGTAATTGATGCTATTAATGCTCCATTCACAATATTGTTTGAGATATTTCATTTTACTTTACAAATATGTAAGAACAAGAAAAAAGTTGCAATGGTATAAATTGTGATTCTCTTGATATGTGAACTAACCTGGTGTTCTTGCTCCTACAAGACCAATCATAAAGAATAGGGAAAGAAGAAGACGAAGAAGAGGAACATGTGATGTCTTTATTGCCATTGCGCTCTTCTTATTTCAAATAACTATAGATTATAAACTTTCACATTTTGATGCATAATATATATTATATGTAGCATTTAAAACGAACGCGGTCGGTAGGTTAGCTAATCTATATATATAAAGTTAGTTTTACTCTCTTCTGATGCTGCCACATCATCAATTAACTTTACCATATAATCACTCTAATAATCTACCTCATAAATATCTATCCATCTACATATGAAATATTATAAATGACTATTAAAACTAATTAGGACTCTGGCATTACTAATCCAATTTCTTATCGTGGCCCATTATCGACTTAATGAAATTAGCATTAAAATGCAAGGATAATATGATATGCAAAAAAAGACATATGACCCAAATTTAAGTATGTGTGAGTAGTGTATTTGCGCGGAAACTTATTTAAAAAACAAAAAAAATGGCTCACTCTAAAACCAGAAGACTCTTCAATTTTCAGTCGTTATAAATAAAAATTAAAGATTCATTAGTTTAGTTGAGTTAAAATCACACAAGTAAAACATATATATAAATTAAACATGCTAATTTGCCTCCATTTTAGA
>OVAY01002035.1:0-21659 GCA_900406395.1 Kernera saxatilis | reverse complement strand
TGAAACTGGCCCTTGAATCAATAAGGCTCTGATACCATGTTGGAAGAAGCTATTGCTTCTTATGTTACTTGGACGNAAGAAGCTATTGCTTCTTATGTTACTTGGACGAAGACACAACTCTTAATGTATAAACTTGACTAACTTAACATTATTGAAAACTCAATTATCGACCAACACATCAATATTAGACCATTGAAGAAAAAATTAAAACAAGCGATATTTTAAATTGGTTATACAAAATGAATTGAATTTTTTTTTTTAAAAAGATAAACGTTTACAAACTTTAAAAACAGATTCCATTACTAGTACACACCAATAGCCCTAAACCCAACTTTAGACAAACCAAAATCAACTCCTCAAATTCAAAGTCAGCCTCCAAAATCAAGTCAACACTCTCCCAATTTCACCATCAAATTAGGGCAAAACTGAAAGAAAAAGAACTCTCTTTTAAGAGCAAATTGGGCATAGAACCAAACCATTCTCATTACACTCCAAACACTTAACTACAGTCTTCTTCTCCTCCCCCATAACCTTACAGCTTCCATTGCAAACGGCACACATCACAAATCTCAACCCGCCGCATCCGCGGCAGCAACCGCCTCCCAGCCTCGCCGCCGGCATACCTTGGAGTAAAATTCCCAATTTGCCCTCCTCCTCTAACTTCACCAATTCCTCAACACTCCCTATCATCCTCCCTTTCACGAATACCGCCGGTATTTTCACCTGTTTAGTTCCCATAATGCCCCTTATCTCTTCCTTAAAAACAGAGTGCATCGACACATCTCGCTCCGAGAATCGAACCTCGTGCGAATCTAATATCGATCTTACCGCATTGCAATCCTCAAACGTCTTCCTTATCCCTCTTAGCGTTGTTGTGTAGATGACCACCGAGTTTTCTCCTCCCGGTGGACATTTCTCAGGGAATTTCTCGAGGATTCTCTCTGATTCTCGGGGTTTCTTGGGGGCCGGAGAAATCACCATCTTGATCTGCTCTTGCTCTTGAGATAACTCTCTCTCGTATGAAGCCACGAGATCTGGGTCGAACATTGGACTGAAACTCTTCCTCCTCTGCGTAATCATCACCGAAGATTCTTCGGATTTGAGAGGGAAACTCAAACGCATTACGCCTCTCTTCGGGGTTTCTAGAATGTTCTTCGGCTTCAGAATCTGGTTCGGACTCACACCGCTCGAGTTATTCCCTCCTCTGTTTTCTTTTCCACCAAATCTCTTACTACTGCCTCTCTTCGGAGATTCGACGATCGATTTCACCGGCGTCTTCCACGATTTCCCGAACAAGCCACGAGATTTGGGGCTTCTTTTCTGTGGATGCATTGAATCTTCGAGATCTTCCATAAGCTCCCATGTATTGATTATCTCCGGATCATCTCTCTGTGTAGTAGATCTCCTGGGTTTGATTTCGGATTCAAAGACATCGCCTTTAGTGAGTTCCTGTAACTTAGGAGAAATCTCTGCTCGTTCATCGAGATCGAGATGACCATAAGTGGTGGAAGTGAGGGAGACAATGTGATCGCCGCCATTGTTGACTCGAATCTCTCTTATCAGTTTCTTCTTGACTAGTTTCGAAGAAACACAACCCATCTCTCTCTCTCTCTCTCTCTCTCGGTTTTTTACTGAGGGAAGTTTTTATTTTGGGAAGACAGAGATTGAAGATGAGGAAGGGAGTTATTTAGTTTTCGATTTTTTTTTCTTTTTGATTTTAATTACTTTCAACGGTCATATTTTCGAACGGACATTGTGGAAGTGTAAGTGGATCGAGAGACTTTTGTCGGAAGACCCTGATCTTTATGTTTTATCTAGTTTTTACAGCACAAACTTTTGAAATTGCTAACTAGTCCTCAAGTAAGTTTCTTGTTGTCGTACTAAAACCTTTAATTTATAATACTGCACCCTTCGTTTTGACCCTCGAAATCTTTATTTTTTTGGTAGGAAATATTTCTTTTTTCTTTGTCTAGATTCCTTCAATTGCAGACTGCAACGGTCTATTATTGTACGTTAAGCGAACGTTAACGCTTTTCCAATTTACCTATGTGCATATGAATTTATTAAATTTAAACTGGAGAAGTTGACCATTTTTAGTTGGGAACTATAGGTTATACTTTAGCAAAAAATAAAAACTATAGGTTATACGAAAATTGTTGAAAGTTTTTTTTAAAAAAATATTGTTGAAAGATTTCTTATTTATTAAATCAATATGTAACAATCTGCGTAAAAAACTACTAAAATGTAATGTTTTGATAATACCAACAAACTTCATAAAGGAATTAATCCCAAAAAATAAAAACTTCATGAAGGATTTTTATTAAGGAGGGACAATATATTAAGGACAAACGAACGAGGGCATGCTATTTTCAAAATAAAATAATAGAAAATCAAGACAACCCTCACCCTAGATTGCACTTTAAATTAAAAGATTGAATAATAACATAAAAATATAAATCGTTTGCATATCTAAATCATAATGCCACCATACAGAAAGGAACCGTGCTTAGCCTTTTTTCAGTTTACCTTTTTTCTAAGTTATTGAACAAAACATAAAGCGATTTTTACATTTTTTTTTTTAAACACTTTATTGAGGGCATGAATTATAAGATTCACACAATAAAATAATTTTATGTATAAAAAAATAAATGATCTTGTTTCAGATAATCGTTATTTCTTTGACCATACCAAATGTTACACAACTATATTTCCCTCCATTTGTATATAAATTGATTGTCTTAACGTGCGATATAGATAAAAGTGTAATCATATCAAGCAATTAACTAACATTATCCGTCCATAACAAGTAATTAAAGTGCAAAAGCCGACAATTCAACCACTAACAACTAAACAAACAATTTACATAGGGAAAACATTTTGAAACTCCAGATTCGAATTTCCAAATTTTCAATTCATTTATTAAAATAACTAATTTTGTCAAAATCTATACAAAAGGACACATGAAAAGAAACAAAAGATGATCCAAATTAAAATTTAAATAAACGGACCACAAATGTGTTGATGGACCTTGCAATCATATACTCGGACTGACCACTTCTTCATCATTCAGTCTCTTTCCCTCCATCGCATGATTTTCTTTATTTAATTTTTAATTTTTGTTAACTTAATTTTTCACCCAATTTGTTTAGCTGTTTATAATTTTAAATTAATTTAACCGAATTTCGTACAATCTGAAAATGGCTTGCTGATTCAACCAACCACGACATAAGCTATCTTAAAATTATACAGAATTCTAATTCGGTTAAAATGAGTTTTTTTTTCTTCTATATCTTAAGTTTCAGATGCTGAAAAAGTTAAAATATTTCCAAAAGTAGAATATAAGTTTTTTTTGGGTTTGTAGATCTTTCAAGTTAAATTAATTCATAATAATATTCAACTTTAATTTATGTTCTAGTTTCTATAAATTAAACCTTGTTGTATTTATGTCATAATATTACATTTCTTTATTATTAAACCCTACACTTGCACACAACTGAGTTGAGTTTATTGTTGGAACAGAAAGTAGCTGAACTAAGCAGCATAAGTTTACTTACACATTCACATATACCTATACGCGTATAGAGTGAAGAAGAAGATAAACTTAAGCAGCATAAGTTTGCTTCAGATACTCTACGATTTCTGCACTCTCAAACATATTTACTCCAGTGTTTGGATCTTCCAGGTAAGGCACCTGTTTTTATATAAGAACACAGCAAAACTCATCAGTTTCATTAAACTTCGAACCTTCTTCTTCTCTCTAAGTATGTATGTATTTCTCTAACCCACCTGAAAATGACCAGCTTTCTTGAGCAATTCCTGTCGTTTGGGGCTACCACGAGCGCAACTGATGAAAAAGATGGAATGAAAGAGGTTAATGTCAAGAGAAGACGGTAAAATTTGTTCCTTCTAAGTTTCAACAAATTTGTCCCTTTGTCGCCATACCTGCGTTGAATGTGTGGTAACTCCAGTTCCACAAGAACTTCTCGTACAAGCTTGCAGAATGGGGAACCCTACAGGGCAATTCAAACAGAGGCTATATTTTATTATGTAAAAAATATTTGGTATCTGATGATCGAGAAAAAGTGATGAGATAGAAACCTCGTATGCCCAGAATTCGAGTGGCTTAGGTGGTAGTTTTGCTGGTGTGTACAAGTTACCCTGCATTGTTAAACTCAAGCATTTTGTGACAAAACCGTTGCATAAACCAATATTGTATTATACAGAGTATTCATAGAGATTCATTCAATTACTATATCAGGCAGGTGATGCTACCTTAAACCAAATATAGCATACTCTTCCATTCACAAAAATTAGTTGTAAGTTTTTTTGGCATTGTCTTTACAGAATATCTGCTGAAAGAATGCTTCTTACCTTTCCCATACGACCAATCATTGCAAAGCCAGCTGTTATAGCCTACAACATCAAAGTAGCATTACTAATTTTACTCTTGAATTTTGAAGCAAAGGAAAATAATCGGCAACATCTGCAACGAAACTAACCGTTAATGGGCCAAGTTTCAGACTTAAAGGAACTGTTCCATCTCCTGAACAAGTTCAACCAAACAGAGAGAAGAAATATTAGCAACGACGATGAAAAGATGATATTGCCAAAAGCCATAAAGGAGGAATAGGCTAAATAGAAGCAGAAACCAACCATATTTCTCAGATAGATATTTGATGATTCCATCTGATTCATACATGGACACTCCGGTATTTGGATCAACCTATAATTAAAAGAAACATTACATAATTAAACGTGTAACACTAAAATATTATTTCTTACTGATTAAGGTGGTGGCAATGCAACATACACGAGTTTTAACTGTGAATATAACCGCAAAAGTCAAAACGGAATTCTAAGGTTTCTGAGAATTCATGAACAAAAAAGAACTTTATATTGCAACGTTTTCGTTCCAAAGATCTAGCATTTATAGATGTCTTCATAAACCAATTTTTTGTGATTAACGCATCATGAATTTGAACTCGAAGCAAGGACACATCAGGGCGAAGACAATTACTTCCAAGGATGGCTTTCGTGGGAAGAATGAAAAAGAAATAGAAACTCATTAGGATTAAATGCCAAACCATGTACGGAAACTGTTGTTTCCCGCCCATCTGATTAACCTTCGGGCGAAAATTTGGACTTCCTCTTGGACAAGGATAGTACAGAATATCAAGATCCAACACTGCAACCATTTCCCTGACCTGCAAACTCTCCATATTAGTAGACTTATCTTAAGTTGTTACGATACATCAAGAATAATTCATACACGACGACACACATTTTGTTGAAGGGGACTCAGAGAAAAGAGCAAAAGCTAAAATGATTGACAGGCAAGATTCAACAACTTGTTCTCATGGTATCAAGCAAAGATTTTAATTAAAACAAAATCTTCAGAATCTTGGCTAATTGTGAAACATCTAAGACAATGACATTGATCAAGTAAAAGAAGACAGGGTTACCTTCCGGCAGAAGGGGCAGCTATACTCGCGTACCGGAAACAGAGAAAAAGGAAACATTCATTCAATATCGAGAGAAGATAGAAACCAAATGAGTCTAAAAGAACAATCAAAAGAGCATATATACCCTTCAAACTCATATATCTCGATGGGTTTCTCAGGACGAGGCCCGAGCTTTGAGGTTTCCTTTACAGTGATCCCTACACATAGCATCAACCATTATGATTAACTATCTATGTACAAACTCATCTGAAAAAAGTCCACATCTTTTAGGAAAATTTTCTTAATCTTGGAACACATATAAATCAAAATTCCCTCTTAACATATAAAACCAAGAGAAACAGAAAGCGAAAGCTTAGAAATTGTTCATGATTACCGCCAATTCGCAAGGCGTACTGGTCAGCTGGAATCTCGTCCTTGGACACGAAAGATGCAGAATACCTGCTCGGATTCAACGAAGAATTCAAATCAATTTAATGCAGCTACATCAATCGAAACCATCAAGCACAAACACGAGTGATTCAACTGTGTACAAACCCAATTCAAGCTCAAAAAGGATCAGAGACGAAGATTTAGGGGAAGAGAAGGAAACAATTTACCCAGAAACGAAAACCCCAGTGCCGAATCGGAAAAGCAATCCAACGGCTGCACCCAAGACATCGAAGAGTTTTCCGGGTTTAACGGCGAAGCGTTTCGGCTCGGGTGGCTTGAAACCGGGAGGAGCAGTGAATACAACAGCTCCGGTGTCCTCGCTGGTCTTCGTGGACACTGAAACTGACTCGGAAGGTTCTGTGGAAGCTTTAACCAAAACTAGGGTTCGAACTGATCTGTTTCGAGAAGAAGAAAACGATCGGAAAACCGGAGGTTGAGGGAGGATATTGTTCACAAGTATCCCCGCCATCGATCTTCACTTTTTTTTTTTTTGATTAATTTTATTTAACGTTATTATATCCCTCTTTTTTATTATATCCCTCTCTTTTTCTTGTTTTCCTATTTTTGTTTCGTCTTCTTTTTCTTATGAAAATGCGAATATTGATATTTTCATGACTCTCTGATTGGTCAATTTAAATACTTCGATAGTTTTTTTTTTTTTGTTGAGAAAGTAATACTTCGATAGTTATATGTGACATTTTGTGTTTTGACTTGCTGACAAAATATTAAGAGAAAAATTATGACAATTGACATGTAATTAGGACTTAGGAGTGTTATCAAACATGTTAATTGTTAATAGAGATTTCATTTGACCCACAAAAAATTAAAAAAAATTGAGAGATACCAGTGCGATTTCTGATTGAGTAAAAGAATGGGAATGGGCCTCGAGCTATAAATGGGTCTGATTTTGGGCCCTAAGCCTCCTTAGATTGTAATATTTGGAGGCGGAAATCAAATTATAAAATGCAAGGGCCCTAAGTCTGCTTTTGGGCCCTAAGCCTCCTTAGTTTTTAAAGAATAGTCTTCGGCGAAAGTTAGCAAACGTATGTAAATGCAGCCAATTAAAATAAGGGAACAAAATCAAACTTTAAAAGATAAAATTAATATACAAGTGACAAATTTTAGTTTACGCTCGAAAAATCTTAATTATTTTTGTGAACTTGCATAGAAAAGAAATTGGCATGTTCAAAAGTCTAGTCAGTTCAGATTCAGAAT
This sequence comes from Kernera saxatilis, assembly GCA_900406395.1. Lineage (NCBI taxonomy): Eukaryota > Viridiplantae > Streptophyta > Magnoliopsida > Brassicales > Brassicaceae > Kernera > Kernera saxatilis. The sequence goes on along the minus strand of OVAY01002035.1, from coordinate 14,553 downwards.
CTAATATTATTTTGATTAATTTAGGTACAAAATCTTGATTTAAAATGAGCATATTCTAGCTAGTTACTGTCAAGATAATTTTTCTTCGTTTTCCTTTCCACTTATTTATCTTGCAAAGTTTTCTTTCCACTAAAAATTCTGAATTTAGGCGCAATAAACTTAAAATCGAATTATCCGAGTCTTGAAGGAATAAAAGTGTAACAAATCGTAGGAAGAAAAGAGAGAAAGAGAGGGTAAAAACTTGGTAGAAGCAAAAGCAATAGCTCAAAAAAGAGGTCTATGGACGGTGCCTACCAACAGAAGACCGCCACGTGTCATAAGTACATTTGCTAGAGCGTAGCACGTGAGCCGACCAAAAGCATGGGAACTAAAGACGAGAAATCTAAATTCCTTTTGCCTTCGTCACTTCGTGTTTTGTCCAAAGGATTACAAAAGGACTCTGTACTTTCCAAAAAGAGAATGCGAAAGGAATCTCATCCTTTTAGTGAGATGTTTATTTATAGTAAAATCCTTATCTCCATTTACATAGAATTTGTACGAACAATTCTATGTAAGTTGTAACGAAGTTAGTTTATGCTATGTATGATTATGCTGTACGTTATTTCCAGTAATGGCAAAATGTCGAAATATACAATTTTTTTACAAAAAATAAACTATACATAACTCGTTATAATTCTGTTAAATCTATATATGACTTTAAAAATCGTATTTCCACTGGAAAATAGTTCTAGATAAATTAATGTAAAATTGTACATATTTAGGCAATTTATTTAACTTCTCATGGAATAATTTCTGGTATAGACCCATGTAGGTTAGTATATTTGTTTTGTATAATTGATAGTCACGTGAATCCTCAAATTCTAGAGCATTAACATTTTCTATAACCAAATAAAACATTAAAGTAAAAGAAGATTTGTGAAAAGAGAGTTGAATTTTCACAAGTTAACCAAAGCAAATTATTTGTTGATATGGCCTTTGAATGTGGCCTACTTATGCTCTTTTGAAAACAAAATTTTCCTAGGACATAAATGAGGTGACAAATTAGAGACAGCGACATCCATTAAAACACTATTTTCTAAGTCTATGATCATTGCCTGAAAAAATAGTGCATTGCATTCACCAAATAATTATGCGCACTCTTAACCTTTTTTCCGGTTGACCAAAATTTTGTTTTTCTTAAATTTGGTTCTCTTGTTTTTAGCATTTTAACATTTGTTTTTACATGCGGTTTTTAGATGCAATTTTAAAGAAGAACAAACATAATTTCCGAGGTTTAGACATGTACATGATCTTTTTTTTCTTTTTCATAATATTTTGAGTTTATGCATACCTTTTACAATTGAAATTCTTCCTACGTTCTTGAAAATTTCAACCACTCTTGATACCTATATATGTTCCGATCACAATCAATTGCAGTCGATTTGATTTGAATATGCTGTCGATTTGGTTTAATTTTAAAAGCTTTTGGTTCCTATAAAGTGCATCTCCCCACAAAATCTAGTGGACCTTTCGGGCATGTAAACAGGCCATCGTTAGTTGTCACTCCTTAAAATTCTCTATTTTGAATCTAAAGAATATACATCTCTAAATTTGAAATAACGATATATAAATTATGTAAACCTAAGATATATATTAACTTAATTTACTAAGTCGCAAAAAGATTGAGTTATAGAATTTATGTCAATGCTCTACAGTCTACTGATATTCTGAATCATTAACGAATACTTAAAGAGAAAAAGTTAGGATTAATTTGGTTAACGTTTCCAAAAAAATTCCACCGACTGAGATATGTAAACATTTTTTCTGCCACCACCACTATAACAGATGAAAACGCACTCCATGCCCTATGTGTTTGTAAGAAAAATTCAATGGCATGCTAAAAAAAAAGGAAGTCACGCGCTCCATCTATTACGGCTGTAATCATAAATTTCATGTGGTAGATTTATGATGTATATACTTTGAATGTGACTTTTGTTTTTTCGTATAAACATTACCATTTATAAAATTAAAAAAATTAAGTTGAGAAAATAATAAACAAGAGAGATGGTAGGGAATGTGTATTTTAGGTAAAATTCCCTATAACCCATTTAAATTGAGTAGATGAAAAGAATATATGGATGACGTAAATTTGTTTTTACAAATTTTGTCACCTATACCACAAGCATCCACCATTTATCCTCATGAGAAAACCTTAATTTTTTTTTTCATCAATAACTCCGACACATTTCCAAATTTAAACATGGATTATGATGGATAATGTATTCTTCGGAAGAATCGATTTATTTTAATTCGGTTCGGTTTTTTTCCCACCCTTATCTTCCACCACCATTCATGTATACTAATAAAAAAGGAATATGTTTTATAAAGGATACAAAGATTAATTAAATTTTACCAAACCTTTTTTAACCAAAAAAAAAAAGGGATACAAAGATCAATAAAGACCACACCACCCCACCCACTATATAATATTAAAGGGAAAAGAGAGAAAAATCATTTCGGGACCCACCTGATATAATGGCCACTAACCGTGCTATTAACGAAAGCCCAAGAAACTCTTATAAATATACAAACACAAATCTCCAAGCAAACAACAGAAAAACAAAAGGAAACAAAAAGTAAGAAAGAAGAAGATGGGGAACTGTTTAGTAATGGAGAAGAAAGTGATAAAGGTAGTGAGAAACGATGGGAAGGTACTTGAATATAGAGAACCCATTAGTGTTCATCACATCCTTACCCAATTCTCTGGTCACTCTCTCTTCGACAGCAACAACACTTTTCATCAACATAACCATCTTCTGCCTGATGCTAAGCTTCTCTCTGGTCGTCTCTATTATCTCCTCCCACCAACAATGAACAAGAAGAAGATCAAGAAAGTGACCTTTGCGAATCCTGAGGTGGAAGACGACGAAAGATTACTAAGCCAAGATGATGATGATGATAGTGGTGAAAGCAAGAGCAACAGCAACAAAGATGCCACTAAGAATGTAAGTGTTGTGAGAATGAAGATCGTTGTGCATAAGCAAGAGTTGGAGAAGCTACTTCAAGGAGGGTCGGTCCATGAGATGATGTACCAGACTCTTGAGAAACAACTTCTACTTACTGATGATGATGATCTTGAATGCAATAAAGGTTGGAGACCTGTGTTAGATTACATACCTGAATCTGAATAGAAGAAACTCTATATATAACAGATAGATATATACAAAAACAGTCTTGAGCTTGTTCAAGGACAAAAATGTTTTTGGGTTTTGTTGTATATAAACTTTGAAGCTATGTTATAAAGGACTCTGATATTGATGATGACTGACGAGCTTTTAAATTTTAAGTCAAGTTTATTTTTTCCCACTAAATTTACAGGTGCAGTTTGATCAACTGATTCGGATAATTTCATCTATGTTTTGCCATGGAATGTGAAGAACTCAGAAGGAACAGTAGCAACCATATGTTTAAATATAAATCGAAGAAAATTTATATGCACTTAGTATTTAAAATAAGTTTCAGAGCAAGCCTTAGTTCTTGATCTTGTAGCAAGAACACAACAAGTAATCAGCTAACATATTTATGGAGTAAGTTGATCTGACTTGTCTGATATTACTTAAGAGGTTAGAAATCTGAAATTCACCGTTACTGCAGAAAATTTACAGTGAAACGATAACAAACGGACAGTAAGATCACTGAAAAGGGGAAAAATTGGTCTATGAAACAGTAACCGGGAGATTTTGAGACGTGTACCAATCGGTTTGATTCGGTTATGGATTTGCTGCTATACTTCGTGGGAAAGATAATCACCTTTTTTTCCAGGCATTCGGAAAAATCCGAAAGCTTCGATTTTGAACCATATAAACATCTCCCATGGCGGAAACTCGAATTCGTAACTAGAGAAGAAGAAAGAAGAAGAAGAAGATAAAGCTGTAATTAGAGAATGGCGTCTGTATCGACATGTTTAATCGTCTCCCCTAGGTTAAGTCAGTCAGATTTTTCATCACGGAAGCCTTTGATTCGCCTTAGATCTCCCGTTAATCGTTACTCTTTTCCCGGAATCTCGACGAAGAGGTTCCCGAGCTCCCGCCGGAAGTTGACGAGCCATGGAATCCCGGTGGTGAGGGCAGCGAGTATAGATAAGGTTAGTGGCGCAATCAAACCAGGGGGATTAGTGGAGAGCGACAAGTTACCGACGGATGTACGGAAACGAGCTATGGAAGCGGTGGACGAGTGTGGCCGGAGAGTTACTGTTGGTGACGTGGCTAGCAGAGCCGGCTTGAAGGTTACCGAAGCTCAGAAAGCGCTTCAAGCTCTCGCGGCTGATACAGATGGGTTTCTGGAGGTATTCGCTGGTTTGATTTCATGCCCATTGTTTCAAATTGATACAGAAATTTGAATATCCGTGTAAAGTATTGATCTTTATGCGTTTCATGTTTCGTTTAGTCGTCTACTAAATTCAAATGAATATTTCTTCATTTAGGTCTCGGATGAAGGTGATGTGCTTTATGTTTTCCCAAGGGACTATCGTTCTAAGTTGGCTGCCAAGTCCTTCAGGATACAGATTGAACCATTTCTTGAAAAGGCAAAGGTTAGTAGTGTCTTTCGTTATGATTTATCGGTTTCCTTTTAACCGCGAATCGATTTAAACTTGAATGTTACTTATCATCTGAGGTCTCTGTTATGTGCCTGGCAGGGTGCTGTAGACTATTTGGCTCGTGTTTCGTTTGGCACTGCGCTTATAGCGTCTATTGTTATTGTCTACACCACAATCATAGCCCTGCTCTCAAGCAGAAGGTATCCGTTTGACTTGGCTGCAATTATGTTGTCTTGTTTTCAAGATATATTATCATTCCGGACAATGGCATTGGTTTGAATTCTGCACTAACCTTTTGGATTTTGTTAAAAGCGAGGATGATAATCGCCAAAGAAGACGCGGGCGCGGATTTGATTCTGGATTCAGTTTCTACCTCAACCCCATCGATCTGTTTTGGTAATTTGAATTTCTTGTTTAAAGGTTCATCTATTCTTAACCAATAGAGAGGGTCAGTAGTTAATTTAACGGAAGCTCCTAGTCATATTCTAGATTTTTTATGTAAGGTACTGGGATCCCAATTATTACAACAGGCGACGAGCTCGGGAAGATGAAGGAAAGGGAATGAATTTCATTGAATCTGTAAGAGGAAATTAAACTTGAAAGCTTTCATGCTTTGCTATATGGTTCTTCCTAAGTTGCTGCTGAGTGATATTGACTTGAATTAATTAATGGTTGATATCCAGGTTTTCTCCTTTGTATTTGGAGATGGAGACCCAAATCTAGGAATTGAAGAAGAGAGGTGGCAGATGGTAATACGCAGGACCTCAATCTACTAATTTTTTTTCTTCATGTTCTTGATCCTATTCAGGTCATTAGTTCCAATCTGTGGAAACATCTGAGATGATGTTTTTATACTTAATAAGCAAATTGGTGGTTAGGTTCCATATATATAACGGAAAAGAAATGTAGATATACTTGTTTTAGACTCATATAGATTTTTTAAGAGGTTTGAATATGAATAGATATATCACTCATACGATGAAGTACTAGTGATGTACTCGCTTCTGACACCTATTTGCAGATTGGGCGCTATATAACTTCTAGAGGAGGCGTTGTTGCAGCTGACGAGCTCGCTCCGTACCTTGATGTGCCATCTTCCAAGGGGGATTTGGTATGTTTTGTTTACTGTTTCTTGCAAGGGGAGCTAATGAAACCTAGTTGTTATGCTTTTAGCTGTCTTTCTCTTGCTCCATTTTTCCTCTTCTATCTGTCACAGCTAATTGAGCCACTAAATATAATGTTGAAGACATACTTTAAAGCTTCTTAATTTTTCCTTTTGATGCTTCCAGAGCGATGAATCCTACATTCTACCTGTTCTTCTTCGGTTTGATGGTCAACCTGAGTTGGATGAAGAGGTATACAAATCCTCTTTCTGGTTGCTTGAAATGTGATTCCCAAAGGTGCATGATCTGCAGTGCTTTCTTCGGTCATTTTTAACAATTATTTCCTGTTGCTTAGGGAAATATTTTGTATCGATTCCCGTCCCTGCAACGCTCTGCTTCTGGATCTAGTAGACGAAAGGAATACGTGGGAAAATGGTTTGACTGGGTTGCAGATATGGAGAAGTTCTTCAAGGAGAAAAAATGGCAATTTAGGTTCTTATCTGTTGGAATTTGATATCTTACAATTATGAAAAAATGTTTATTGGAATTTAATATCTTACAATAACAATGGAATCTTCTTTCTCCACAGTAAAACAAGTTCATCCGAGAGAGCAATGGTCATTGGACTAGGTGCGGTTAATCTCTTTGGTGTTATTGTTCTAAACGCCATGCTAAAGTAAGGCCCTCCTATATTATACACGACCAAATATTCCCTTGTGTTCATATATATATAAATCTCTAATGTAACATTGTCTCGGTCTTCGTTTAAGGGAGATGGCTGTCACACCAAGTGGATTTCTTACATTTGTTAAGAACATATATCCACTACTTCAGGTATGATATAGGGTCTGTTTATATGGAAAACTACCTTTATCATATAGTTTCCTGCTTCTGGTTTTTCTTATTTGCATTAAGCACGATCTCAAGGTTGTTTCCAATCATGATCACTGACTGTAATTAATGTTCTTAATGGATAAATTCGTTGTAATTAAGATGGCCGGTCTTTGTTTAAAACTTTTTAAACTATCTATCTTGGTGTCCTTCATTGACTGTACAAACAACTTCAGATATACGCAGGTTCATTCTTTGCCATCCCTTTAGTTCGGTGGTTTTCAATCAAGAGAAAGAATGATCAGATAGAGAATAGAAACAAAGCTCGGCTACAATTTGCACGAGCACTTGAATCTCCAGATATCGCACTACGGCGTAAGGTAGGCACGTCAGTAGTTATATAAATCTAGGGAGGTGTTCGATTTCATTACTGTTTTAAACAGCAAAATTCTTTTGATTGCATCAGTTAGTAGTCATTGATGCGACACCCAACATGCTCTATTTTCTTATGAGGAAATAGCTTCCCTGTCATTTTCTTCTTGTGGCTAAAAAACCTTTGCTCAGCAATCATCTATGATGCTGGATGTCTCCCTATATGTGATTACACACTTGTGCTTGCTTTATGTGACGGCTCGTATCGTCTTCTCTAGCACAGTCAGATTTAAGAACGTTTTTGGATTTTTTTTCCCCTAAAACTTCATATTTGCTTTTTCTTATTAGTTGGGAACTGTGAAATAACACCTTTAAACGATGCAATGCAGCTACTGAGTGCTAGGGATATGGCTCAAAATACAGTCATAGGGAAGGAGCGGATCGTCTACAGTACAGATAGAGATATGATTGAACAAGACTATGAGGCAGAAGAATGGGACAGAAGATTCCGAGAGGTGGAAAAATCTGATTAAATGTGAAATCTGGTTAGTGAATAAAGACAGTTTCACATTTTCTTGCTGCAACTACTAATGGCTCTATATGAATCATTGAATCATATACATCTCTTAATCTCAATCTCAAATCCCATCTGATTTTCTATTTGATTCCAGGGACTTGTGACTTTGTGCTGTTATGCTAAGTTACGTAGCAGCTCACGCATCATCCGCAACAAAGAACAACAACTTAAGACATTCATGGACGCTCGAGTTCCAGCGGAAGACACAAGCCATGGTACATAATATTTAGACATTCTTCCTCTCTTTGAGACGCAGAAAATCATTGGTTTTTATAGGTCTCTTAAGTTCCAGACCATATCGTGCTGCTACTGAGCTCTCTCTCTAACACAACCATACATGCAAGCTTGGTCTTGTTTATATTATCACTCAGGACATCTAAGTACTGCAACAATAGATTATGTACAGTGATTTGTATATACAGAAAGTTCATTTTCTTGCTCCTGAAAATGTTCTTGAAACTCTGTATTCAATGTCTTATCTTTCTCTATGTATTATTAATGTTGGTGGAAAAAAAAAAAGAGGACTTGCCCATATTTGCATTTTAAAGGACGAAATTGATTTTAAAACGGATTAATGAGGCCAATTTGGAAATGTCTATAAATTGTGGGGGCAACAGATAAATAGATGACGTGGATGCTAAAAGAAGCGTGGTAGAAACAAGACCAAATCTTTCCTCTCGCCTCTATCGTCTGTTTTTTTTGACGAAGTAAGAAAAATCCCAGAAAAGGAAGAATTTTTTTCCAGAAGCTTGAAAGATTCGTCTCCTATGGGGAAAGAGCTCTAAAAGTTCGTATATTGTAGAAGGAGATTGTAGAAGGAGACAGAGAAAGATTCTTAAGGATTTTAAACGTCATGTCGAGATCTTTGGTGAAACGCGTCGCTCCTTATTTGATTGGTCGTATTAGAGAAAATCATCGGATGCTTAAGTTTTCTTCCGCTTCTGCTCTCAAAGAAGCTTCTTCTTCTTCTTTCCAATCTGAATCTTCTTCCCTTGATGTTGTTCATCTCAGCGACAATTGTATCCGGGTATGCCATCTGATTTTTGAATTATCTCTCCATTATTTTTCCTCATCGAGTTTCTTCGTCTTTTGTGTTTTCCCTCTAGTTTTAGAGTTTTTGATGAAGTTCTACAAGTTGACAAATATTTCAATTTGTTTCCAACATTCACAGTTCACGATTGTGCTGAAATGGAAAATATGAAAACCTTTTCTACCTCTAAATTGCTTGAATTGAACAGATAATAAGGATATGAAGCATCGATTTATGTTAAATTTGAGAATTTCTTTCCAAAGATATACATAGGCTAATGTTGGATTTGTGATCATTAGTTAGTGATAATTTTTGTTACTGATTGTCATTGCGCATGTTCATATTTGTTGTTCATAAAGCTCTGAAATTTCTGTCCTCCGCAAGATTTACATGGTTAAAACCTTTTGAATCTTTCAAGCTAACTATTTGGATTGTTAGGACAGACATTAATTGTTGTTTTGCTTACGTCTCTTGACCTTTATGACTTATCCTTTTGTCAGAGAATGAAAGAGTTACAATCTAGTGAGCCGGAAAAGAAACTGCTTCGCTTGGGTGTAGAAACGGGAGGGTGTTCTGGTTTCCAGTATGTGTTTGAGCTTGATAATAAAACCAATTCCGATGACAGGTACTTTGGTCACCCCAAATCTTACTATTTCTATTACTCTTCTTTCTCTCAAGCTAGAAGAATCAAAATGTTCCGTGTTGTCTCAATTATAGCTGTTTTTGAACATTGCAGGGTTTTCGAGAAGAATGGTGTGAAATTGGTTGTAGATAATGTTTCATATGATTTTGTGAAAGGTGCTACAGTTGATTACGTAGAGGAACTAATCCGTGCTGCTTTCGTGGTAAAGCCCTCTTTTCTAATCTTTCGGGACTCATAATCTCGATAGTTACCATCTTCGGCACTTTTCTTTTTTATTACTTGTATAGTCTATGGAAGCATTCTTGTATGTTTGGCCTGAGCTGATTGGAGTCCCATAAGTCTTAAGATTCTTAACTAACATATGTAATGAAACAGATAAAATCGTGAAATGGTGACAAGATAAAATCGTGAAACAGCATGTTTTTGTACATTTTGAAAGATTTCAGAAACCATTTTCAAGATTTTCATTTGATTTCTAATGCTTGGTTGGTGTGCTCAGGTAGCTGAAAACCCGGCCGCAGTAGGTGGATGCAGTTGTAAAAGCTCCTTCATGGTGAAACAGTGAAACGTTGAATTATTCTTCTTTACATGAGTAGAAACCAAGTTTGATCTTTTGTCATTACATGTATGATGTCAGAAGTTTTGCTATGTATCAAAAGGCATAAATAGGGAGAGATACAGAGCTATGTAGGCTTCTAGCTCAACAAATGATTTGTTCTTCCTATTTTTAAACAATAATTGAATATCTTACACTGTTACACAAAGAGGAATCTTGTCTCTTCTCTTTATCTACAAAAGAGTTGATCGCTACCTGCTCTTGATCATACTTCATTGGTCTCAAATCACAAGTCCAGCTGATGAAAGCGAGTCCTTTTGAGTATTTAACAGAGAAGAGCGACTTAGCTCCTTCAGCTTTCCCTTCTCTAACAAGAACACTCTCTGCGCCATCATAACTGTCTCCAGTCTATGTGCAATCACAATTACCTGTAAATGCAAACATCAGAGTCATGGAACCATGAAGTTTCTGCATAATCTCGGTGATGATTCACTTAAGGGATTATCTAGAACGGAAGAGCTGAGATGCATGTTGTTACCGTATGGTCTTCCATTACACGTTCGAGAGCTTGTCTGACTAGCAACTCCGACATACTATCCAATGCTGATGTTGCTTCATCCAAAATCAGTATGGACGAGTTCTGATAGAGCGCTCTTGCTATAGCTAGTCTGCACATTTGCCAAAAAAATACCAGACGATAAGCAATCCAGATTACTAAACCCTGAAAAGAATATATGAAGCTGGTTTGGATCTTCAATGGAAGAAATAAAAAATCAGCGGGTTTAATCACACTTCGAGACTTACCTTTGCTTTTGGCCTCCACTTAGGCTTGAACCCCTGGGACCGATTCCGGTGTTGTATCCCTCTGGTAGGTTTCTAATAAATTCATCAGCATTTGCAGTTTTTGCAGCAAGCTCAACTCTCTTTATGTCAATTCCTGTCGTGAGATCTCTGTACCCAATGTTTTCAGCAACTGTCCCCGTAAACAGAGTCTTGTATGTGTAGAAAAAGTTAAAAGTTACTACGATGAACCATTATAAACAATCATGAAAGAAGGAGAAAAATTTGAGGAGTGGAACTTACTATGTCCTGTGAAACCAGACCAACATGCTGCCTCAAACTTTCCAGTTTGATATCCTTGATGTCATTTTTGTCAATAAAGATAGAGCCTAGAAAAGTAAAAACAAAAATGTGCTTAAATATTGTGATCAAGATGGAGACAAATCCAGAAACAAGATTTGCGCACCAGATGAAGGTTCGTAGAGGCGGAGAAGCAATTTGATCAGTGTAGTCTTTCCTCCTCCAGATGGCCCAACAAGAGCTATAGTCTCTCCTGCTTTAATGTGAAGATTCAACCCATCTAAAACGGGAAGCATCTCTTCGCCATATCTAAATGAAATATCGCATAATTCAACATCGCCTGCAACCTTTTCCAATTGAATGGCTTCAGCTCTCTCGATCACCTAGTTAGAAGACGCAACCAAAGCACTTCGCATTCAGATTTTGAGATAGACAAAAAAAAAGAAACCTCTCATTGGGAGTACTAAAGAGAAGATCAGAGGAAAGTTAAGGTTTTGATACTACCTTAGATTTTAAGGAGGTCAAATCAAACATACGTTCTATCGCTGGCTCTCCTTGTTTCAATTCATTATAAGCTTTTCCCAGATCCTGCATGATTCTTTAGATTCAAAATCCCAATAAGATAGCTCCTCAAGGTAAAGAATCTTAAACAGATGTCTATTGAACTAGGCAAATTTAGATTTGATTATCCAAAATAGTGACGCAAAAGAAGAGGAGTAATAGCGCTGCATCTAGGAGAACCACAGATTAAGGAAGCCATAACATAAAAACTAAGAGAGAAAGCAGGATTAGAGATAAGATAATTTAGGTACTAAATGCAAAACTGACAAATGTATTTACCTGGACAGGCTCGATCAAGAAAGCTAATGATGTCATAAAAGACACAATCGCACTAGAGCTTAAAGAAGAGCCTGCAAGTGTCACCGCTCCAACACAAAACACCGACAATGATCCGAGATAAATAACTTGAACAATCTGAGGGATAAGTGACTTCATTTTCTTCTTCTTAAAACGTTCAGATAGGTCAGCACGAGCAAATCTCTGAAACCTCACACTCTCAGAGATCTCTGCATTATTAGCCTTCACAAACAAAATTGCAGGAAGGACCTAAAAACAAAACCTCTGCTTTAGTAACTTTCCTGTTTATGAACAGAAAGAAGAGAAAAAATACCAAATGTAGATGTTCAAAGTGAGACGATCTCAAAGAAGAATAGAGGAATCAGGAAAAGAATACCTCATTTAAGTAGGCAGAAAGTGAAGCAGAGGCAATCTGAGCCTTTCTTGATATCTTGCGAAGTCGATCACCAAGAAATGCAATGACAAGCGCAACAGATGGGATCACCTAGAAACAAAACAAGAAACTTCACATGCTCGAACTAATGAGAAACAGAGAAACAAAGACAAGACTTTTACATTCTTCACTCACCATTGCAGAGACTAATGTCAAAACAGGACTTGCAACTATCATATGTGTCGCCATGGCAGATATCTGGAAAGCACTGGGCACAACTGTCTGCAATAAGTATAGCTTATAGTCAGCAAAACTATAAAATTGATCCGGTAAATTGGAAAAGAAGGAACTTTCCAAAAACTTTCTCTTTTTTGCTAACTTTCGTAATAAGCAAAAGTGATGAAATTCCATTTACTCACGTTTAGAAGAGCATAGATAGTGTCGGAAACTTCAGAAGCTTCGGCAGTAATCCGATATGCAATATCACCTGATGAAATCCCATTCCCACCTTCGAAGAACTCTAATTCTCTCTCTAAAACCCTCTGATACGCGAAAACCCGAATCCTGTAAACCGAATTCAACGCAGCCTCCCAAAGAAACGCTTGCTGCAGATAACCAGCGACGACCCTAGCCAGAAACAGAGCCGCTAACACGAGACCCGCACTTCTGAGCTTCATCGGGCTCGCGGCGTTGGCGTTTAGGTTGGAGGTGAAGGAGCCGATCCTGGGAATAATCTGAGAAAGCGAGACAACAGAGACAAAGCTGCAGAACCAGCCAGCGAGGATGGTTCTAGATTCCGATTGTAGATAGGGTTTAACATTTTCGAAGGGTTTTAGCGAATCGACGGTTGAATTGGCTCGGATAAGGAAAACGGAGGGTTTACCGGAGCTCAGAGGTCTCGCCGACAGTTGACATGGAAGTCTGAGAAAGGGAGATGAGCTCCGTCGGTGACATTGCGGCGGCGGAAGGAGGAGACACGGCGTCAATGGGCGGAGGAGAAAGGGCATTTCTCCTAATTCAAAGTGAATCGAACCAAATCGAATAAACTTTAGTTTTATTAATTTGGGGGTGACAATTCTCCTTAACCAAAATATATTTTTCGGTTATTAATTTATCCCGAACTAAAAAAATTCAAACCGAATATAAACCGAAAATTGAAGTGATTGCTGCTATATCCGCGCCTAACATTCACACACAAATCACAATTGACACAAAATCATACAATCAGTTAAGTACATGTCTTTTGTGACAAAGCAAATTAAAATCATAACAAATGAATAAAATAAGAAATTATTCAAAAATAAAAATGCAATAAAATCTGAATTAATATATTATTTTTTTCTTTGTTATAGAAATTAAATTTATTCATTACTTTAACATCTCATATAGAACCATTAAATAGGTTCAGAATCCACCTAGTGTAATTGTTAAATCTACAATTAATTTTCATATATTTTGTATTTATTCCAATTAAACTCTACATTAGATATTTTATAATTAATTTAAGTTCTAGCATTCCTAATTCATTTAGAATTTGAACCACTATAAATATGGAGGGTGAATAACATAAAATAATTCAATCCAAAACAAAAACAAAGAGAGAGGTTAAAGGAGAGAAGTCGAGGGTGGTCATGGCTAAAGAAGGAGAACATTCCGGAGCTAAGGAGGTGAAACTGCCTGAACCCAAAATCTCCTTGTCCGATCTCATCTTTCTCATGCACGTGAACACAGAAGAAGCAAAGAATACAGCACTTCCGAAACGTGGTAAGGACCTCAAGTTTGGCTCTAATGATCGGTTCCGAATACAAGTCGAAAACTTGAGCCATTTGGGAGTGTCCAAGACCAGTATGAATGATGTAAAGATCAAGTGGGAAGTGATGTATAAGAAAGATTCCGAAGGTGCCGTCACAATCGTTGATGCTCGAAGGTCATTAGACTCGAAGTTTGGATGGTTCATCAAAGATCTTCTTGCTCCACAAGGTCTTATCAGAAGTTGCCTAGTCGCCGATGTCAAGGTGAGTTTCAACGGCGAGCTTCTTGACAAGATCAGCCTTGAGATACTCAACGAACGCGACCGGAGTTATTATTCCCTTGACGATACTCTTAGATATCTTCAATGTTTTTTTCTCTAAAACTATCTAATAGTTATGCAAAATATATAAAATTATAAAAAAGGTACAATTTGTATGCTGTTTATTTCCTTTCTACCCAAGTTCCAATATTTATCACCAAATTGAGTTTCTATTACTTGGGAATCAACTAATTAAGGGAAACTCAAAGACATTGGAAAGAAAAAGTATTGATTAAGTCTTGATGCTTGATGAACAAGAAACCGAACCGACACATCATAGATTGTTATCATCAGAGGCGGATCCAGAAACTTTTTTTATCGGGTGCAAAATCTAAAAGTACTAAAATATTACATTAAAATAAAATATCTTATCAAAACCATAAAATAAAATGTTTTACCAAAACCATAACTCCATCCTACAGTACAGAGATATGAGAGAAAAACTAACCAACCAAAACAAAACTCTACCATAAAAGAGAAGAT
>OVAY01002034.1:0-21665 GCA_900406395.1 Kernera saxatilis | reverse complement strand
TAATATTTAAAAAAAAAAAAAAAAAAAATATATATATATATATATATAATAAAGGTATGTTGGTAACTTAATAGTTAATATAATAAATTAGTTTTATTATTTTTAGGTTTAATTTTTTTTTGAAAAAATGATTTAGACTGTAAATTCATGGAAATATCCTTTGCTGGATTTTCATCCTAAATTTTAAGAGGTTAGACCAAAAAAATAAAAAATAAAAAGGAAATTAAAAAGTAAAACAGTTTTGAAGGAAAAGAAAAAAGAAAAAGGAAAAGAGAAACAAATTAGCGCGTGTACTCACGAGCGAGAAGCGAGAGTTGGTTAAGAAACCGCCTTTAGGCTGTCGTGGGCACGCTGGGCTTCGTGTATAAAACCAGCGTTCCTCGTCTTCATCCTCCACCACATGTAATCATCTTCTTCTTCTAAATTATCTTTCCTTTTCTTCCTTCTAATTTTAATTTTCTCGAGAGAAATTTCACAATCCCTTCAATTTTGTGAATCAATCTGCCCTCCCTGTAAGTCATGGGCGTCGCTGTTTTACATCCTCAGGACTGTTTGAAGCAACCTTTCTCTCACATGAAATATCCTCGTAACCCTAGCTCATGCCTCAACAGGCAGAAGAAGCCGGTTTCCAACCGCACGCGCCGGAGTCCTCCGCGCAATCAAGCCACCAGATCTCCTCCTGTAGCGCCGCCGCTTCCTCCTACTCGCGCCACCGTCTCTGCTTTCGTTCCAAAGGGAACGGTGAAGAAGAGTCCCAACAACACCGCCGTCGTTGGCCAGGTGAGAATCCTGAAGCGCGGCGAGGAAATCCCTATCAAGACCGCAGATCTGGTTGTGGAAAAGTCAGATCTGGGATCTACCCGTCGGATTGGACCAGATCCGGCTATGATTCCGAGCCAGATCCGTCTCTCTGGCCGCAAATCCAAGGCTGCCCCGTTTTACGCTGGTCCTGTGACCATGACCTCGCCGCCTCCGAGCGACGTCCCGCTTCCAGCCTTTTTCAGCACGAAGAAGAGCGTCTCTTTGTTCCAAGCCACCGACGCGACAAACGATCTGATCAGGATCCTCCGCCTAGACATCGCATGACAGCGTTTGTCTCTGATCATCTGAGATTTTTAATCTCTGGTGATTCACCGTTATCTGATCCGTTACAATTCCAATTCCCGATCGTCCGATTCCGCCTTAAAACCGGAGATCTACAACAAATTATCTCCAGACGACGAATCTAGAAGATGCAGAAACACATCTTCGTTATGAACCGTTTCGAATCTTCCCTTATTTTTTCAAGGGGAAAGGTCGAAATATCTTCTTAACAGGTCTTAGTTTCTCTTCTTAGGGTTTAGTGTTTGTGTAGGAGTATTTGTGCATAGGCTTTTACTTTTTTTCTGTAATCTGTGTCTTTGGGTTAAATTTCTGTTCAATTGTTGGTTTCTCTGGGTAAATGTTCTCTTTGTCTTTTCTTCTTCTCTCGAGTCTCTTGTTATTCCTTAGGGTTCTTCGTTTGTGTCCTTGTTATTTAGTTTTTAAGGCAAATTATAGAGATGTATTTACTGGTATGATGAAGCTTAGGTTTCGATGTAAGCTCAGTATTACAATTCTCTGTATTTCTATCTTTATATTTTATCATATTCAAGTTTTATTTGGCTTTCATTCTATTCTAATTGTTGTTCAAGTCTGTTCTTTCTTCATTTTTCTAGAAATTCGATACTTCCTGAGATCAATCGACATCCTTAGATCAAAGAAGATGGACAAATCTGGGTCTGTACGAATGAAAACCTTAAAAAACGATTGAATCAGGGCCTGTAAAAGTGTGGATGCATAAATCTTAAGATTCTCCTAAATCAAAACTTGCATTTACTACGAAGACACGAATAACATCTCAAACTTCTATTCTTATGGTTTATTTTTACCACAATTATTCACTTTGTATTAGCTATTTACTTTCAAATTTATAGTAAATCTAAGATCTAATAGGAAAGATACAACGTTGGTAGGTATATCACAACACGCAAAGACATTATCACAAATTGGTATGATTTTAGTCTTGTATGATTATTAAAAATGCCACTTGATACTTTTGACTTCCTCTCCGAGCTGATCCTGATTTTTTATTTTGTTTCTTGTGACAATCATGATTTTTATTTTTATTTTTGGCGACGATCTTGATTTACATCAATTATTGTGCATAAGTAAGAAATTTAATAGCTACTGGTGGATGTCATTATTTCAAATTTCACATATGCCACTTGGTTGGTCCAAGTTCGAAGCTATCTGCTCTCATAGTTGGGCAGCCCACCTTGACTCGATTTAAGGCCCATAAGGCCATAACTTTCGCTGGAAAGCTTATGTTTAATTCGTGTATAATATTACTTGAGTCCAAATTTGAAGTTTAGCAAGTTGAGGGATAATTCGGGAAATTCAAGAAAATCTGCATTCAAATTCCATAAAAGAAACAAAAGGTAAGATATTTATTCATCTGAAATTTAACAACTTGCTTTGTCTCTTAATTAACATCAAAAGAAAATTAACGGCGGTAACGGAGGTGGTTCACGGTCGTTAATTGTTCATTGGTTGAGCATGACGTGTTAATTTTAAACGGCGAATCGATTCTGTTTACTCAGCAAAACCATTGAGTCATTGAGCCACGTCAGTATTTTTGTTGCTTTGCAACTTATTAAAAATAAACAGTTTTATGAAAATAGTAACGAACATAATTGATGGTGCCCTAATGGCTAATGAGCAATGGGAGATTTTCTACCAAACCAGAGAAAGAAGCAGAGGACGGAAAAGACGAACCCTAAATTAATGCCAATTTTATAATTTGAGAATAGTTTTTATTGGGGAATCTTTACATATAATTGTACATACACTTTCCCAAACAACTCAGTTTTCGGGGCCCACATTTATATATTTTGTTTATTTACTCAAAATATCGAAAAATTAAATCCAAATCTGCAATCCATCCAGCCTCGGACCCGATCTTGCATTTTCGCATCGACATTAAAATGGAAAAAAAGAAATCAATTTATTATTTCGAAAAGAAAAAAAAGAAGAAAATGGAAAAGGGAAAAAAGAGAGAGGAATAATTTAGGGAGCCTCGTATATAACACCATCCATCTATCTTTTTCTCCTCTATTTCGATATTTCAACTTCCTCTGTCTCTCTCTCTTTCTTCGCCATTCTCTCTCTTCTGTAACTTCTCTTCTTTCTCTCTCGCTCAGCTTCTGTTCTGTATCTGATTCCCTTTTTCTTCGGGAGCTGGAGATTTGATTAGTGTAGCGTCGATGAAGAAGGTTACATCAGCAGCGGCTAAGATGGCGGTCAATGATGAATGGGTGGCGGCGGCGATGACGGACGACCAGATGGTGGTGGAGCTTCTTATACGGCTGAAGCATGCGGGGACAGTAGTTTCGGAGAATCCGGCGGTGAGTCTGCCTCCGTTGCGGTGGGGAATCCGTCAACGGCGGTCACGGCCCTCAAGATTCGGTGGCGGCGGTGTTCTCGTTTCGTTGAAGAAGGATGTGGATTCCGCTAGAGCCAGTCCGAAGACTCCGCTCTCCTGGAGCGGCGGATCTGGAAGCGGCGGCGGCTCTGCATCTCCTTCTGCCGCAACTGCAGATGGATTGGAGGACACCAGTCGCCAAGCTAGCTGCTCCACATCTACGGGATCCGGATCTAAGGTACCTTCTCTTTCCCTTCTCTATCTCTCTCCCCAATACTTATCGAGCTTAAACTCGCGCGTCTCGATTTAGTCTTCTCTCCATCTCTCTTCCTCTCGATTGCGAATTCGGCAGCCGCGGAGAGATGCAAATCTGTCATCTCGCAGGATTTTCGGTTTCGATCTGGCCTCCGGATTCCCCCGTCCGTCGCGTGTTCTTAATTGAGAAGATCCTTCTCGTTCTCTCTGATTCTATCTTTAGTTTCCCAAAATTCTTCTTCGTACACGATTCTCAAATTTAAGATGACGTCATCTCTCACAAGCCTCAGCGCTTGAAAACTGACGTCCGATTCTCACGCATCTCTTTATTTTCCACCGATCTCCGGTGACGCGATTTTCACAGGACGAAACTGTTTTCTCCAAAAACGACCGAATTCCCCGGGAGTTTTTTCACTATCTCCTCCGTCAGATTTCGCTGCTCTGATCTCCCACGGCGATTACTCTTCTTTTCTCTTGCTCTAGGTTAAACGAGTTCATCCGTTTTCAAAAGTCAAAGCCTATTTAATTATATTTTCCTTTTTTTTTTCTTCTCACTTTTGGTAATTTAAAGACTCTATTAATCTTCTATCACAAGCTCAAGAGGGGGGTTTTCTTTTAAATAAATCTGGAGGTTGACGGTTAACCTAACTCTCCGGTTTGAAGTTTAAACCGGGGGGATCTTGCGTGGGGGTGAGCGTCTTTATAATTGGCCGGTTCGAGGGGGAATATTAGGAACCGGTCAAATTTAATTTGTCTTGAGGAATAATAAAAGCTCCTTTAGATTATGGGGGGTGGGGTGGTACAGCTAGTTGGTCAAACGTGCGCGTTCACTGAGGCACAAAAACGCTATCGTTTTGGGGGAAAGGTGGGATAAGCGAGTAAAATCTTGTCGGGGAGATTGGGATCACGTGATCTTAAAGAGTGATGACGATTGAACACGGGATTTTCATGATGTGGCTTGGCATCCTTCTTCATCCCTTCTATCAAATTTCTATTTCGATTGTTGTTCCAGACTTATTCGTGTTTCTGAAAGGTTAAATTATCTTTTGTTTTTCTGTTTGTAAATTTTGACTTTTGTTTGAAATTTCTATTGTGGGAAAATAAACTTTAATACTAGTATATGGTGTTAATAAGATCTTGGGTTTTGATTATAAAAAGTAAAAGATCTAAAACAGTTGTCGTTTACTCGTCAGCATTTAATAGTAATAATTTCAAATTGGCATATCTGGCATCTTCTTAGTTACTGCGTCGATTCAATTACTACTGATTTGTTGCTCTAATCAAATGCGTTTGTTCTTTTTATAGGCCTTTCCCACAAACGAAATCACCAGTTCCTTCTCCAAGAGATTGAAGAAAAAGAAGGTACATAAAAACTCTCTTTCAGCCTATATGGGAAATACCGAAATCGAATCGCCAAATTCTTGAATTCCAAGTACATTCTGAGATCCCAAGTTTTACTGAACTGAGGTTTTTGTTTTTAATATCTTACAGTCTTCCTCTGAGCTTCAAGACGAAGAGAAGTTGAAGTTGAAGGAAAGACTTGGCCTTGAAAAGGTAGATTCTCTTTTCTAAGTTTTGTTTAGTATATAGTAGGACATTTCCATCATATTCTAACAAATCCTGTCTCTTCCACAGGAGATTGCAAGTCTCCGAGAAACGTTCGACGAACAAAACGTAAGGAATCAAAGGTTGAAGAGGATTAAGGTATATTTTTTTTGCAGTATTCAGATCTTCCAGATTCTCTCTCTTTGCCGGTCGTAACTGAATCAGAATCTACTCTTCTGTTTTCTTGTTTCAGCTTGACTTGAAGTCAGGCCGTGTCAAGAGCGAGACTCCGGTTGATCGCATTCATAAATCACAGCCCGAATCAAAATCTTGCAGAGTAGAGGGCAAAACCGTCAACTCGCAAAAACAGGAGAGCTTCTTCTTCCTCCCTGATTTGAACGTGTTACCAACCGAGGACGAGATATTGTACGGAGTGGCTGATCCGAAGATTTTCTGATTACAGTCAAGAAGGGAGCTAGAGATTCTAACAAAGAAAAAGTGGAATGTAATAAGAGGTCTAATAATGTCTCTCCCATCATTCTCGTTTTCTGTTTCCTTCTTTCTTGGGGTAAAACGCTCATTACTTCTTGATTTTTTAGAAGAAGGTGGAAATTATTTGTTTTTCTTCTCTTTTGTATCGATTCGTTGTAGTTAAAGCTTTGTTGGAAATTGTCGTTAGAGGAAAAAGTAGGACAACTAATAGACTTTTATGTTTCCTTATTCTAATAATGATTTATTCTCCATATTTTATTATACTAGTATCTTTAATTAAAGCCCTTTTTTCCGCTCAACTAACCCAATATATCATGATTCTTCGTCTACTTAATTTTTTAAACTTCAATTTAAGCTAGGGAGAGGTGGAAGTGCTATTGGTTCATCGTCGGCGTGTTCGTGGATAAAAAGATTCTCTTTTAATCGTCCAAACGAAAAGAAAAGAAAATACAGTATATGCCAACTGGTTATCACCTAATTTGTCTCGGTCTTTTATGAATCCAAGTTTTATTGTCCAGAGATACCTTCCTTTTTTTGTGTTTGATGGTAACTATACTTATTTATCTTTTTTTTCTTCAAATTACATGTTTTATGACATGTACATCTGTAATAAATATTTTATTGATATATGGGTGAATTAAAAAACAAAAAGTTATAATACATATAAAATATGATACAGTTTTATTTATACAAAAATATGCAAATCTGACAACAACAAAAAAAACAGAAAATATCCAAACAGTTAATATTAAAAAGTTATTTGAATACGGGTTGAGTTGACAAAAAATATAGAATACGGGTTCATGGTTTATTTCTTGGTAGGAATAACTAGAGGGAAGAGAAAGGAGTCTTTCTCTCCGATACCCAAAACGCTGGCAAACAATGTCGTTTAACAGCTCCCACCTCCTTCCTCCGCAAGAAGATCTTCCTCTCCGACACTTCTCCGATCAATCCCACCAACCACCGCAGCGTCACTTTTCTGACACACCGACTGCCAGTTTCCTCAACCTCCCTTCCACCCCAGCCACGGCGGATTCCGATTTTGCGCCTCCGCATCGCACCGGAGACATCTCCGCTGCTGCTACAAACCGACGCTGGCTCTCCTTTCATTCGGAGATCAAAAACACCGGAGAAGGCCGTTCTGAAGTCATCGATGGAGTCAACGCCGATGGTGAAACGATACTCGGCGTCGTTGGAGGTGAAGATTGGCGGAGCGCTAGCTACAAGGCCGCGATTTTGAGGCATCCGATGTACGAGCAGCTTCTGGCGGCTCACGTGGCTTGCCTTAGGGTTGCGACTCCCGTTGACCAGATTCCGAGGATCGACGCCCAGCTCAGCCAGTTGCACACCGTCGCCGCCAAATACTCCAGTCTTGGTGTGGTTGTCGACAACAAGGAACTAGATCATTTCATGGTCAGTAGAAAATTCTCAATTTTGCACAACTTGAGCCCTTTTTCGTAGATTTTATCCAATTTCAAAATTTCGATCTGGGATATGCGCTCATTGAGTTTGACATTAGCTGTAGTATGCAGAAACACACATTGATTTCATGGTATTGTTCTCTGGAGATTTCTTCTTCCGTTAGTAATTTTTTTTCTTGGGAATTTTCTGAATTTTTTAAAAGGGTATATAGTGTTCTCTTTCATTGGGTTAATGCAAAATGCGAATGTTTTGTTGAACTTCGATTCAATATTTGATTTCTGTTAATTAGCTGAGTGGCAAATTCACATTTCTTTTAGGTTCATTGATCCTGCTTATTGAGTCTTGAGTTCGATATGATCTTTGATCCTCCTTTTTAGTTGACTAACTCGAATTATAAACTTTGTTTGAAATGGATAATGCTTCTTTCTTGATAGCTAGTAGTTTGTCTGCTTACTAAATAAGGCTTTGTATGTCTTTTTAGTTTTTTCCCACGAGAAAGAAAACATAATCTGTTTTGTAAGGTTCTGTTTGTATGTTTTGTGGTTCAGAATCTTACCTTCTTTTATGATGATGCAGTCACATTATGTTGTGCTGTTATGTTCATTTAAAGAACAACTCCAACACCACGTTTGTGTCCATGCAATGGAAGCCATTACGGCTTGTTGGGAGATCGAGCAATCACTGCAATCCATAACAGGTAAATGCCTCGATCCGAAATCAATTGTTGTCGCCGTCTTGATTTTTATCTCTTTTCCTCTCTTCTAATTTTGTATTGTGTGTGGTTGTAGGAGTTTCTGCAAGTGAAAGTAATGGCAAGACAATGTCGGATGATGACGATGATAATCAAGTAGAGAGCGAGGTGAACATGTTTGACGGAAGTTTGGACGGTTCAGATTCCTTGATGGGATTTGGTCCTCTTGTTCCAACTGAGCGCGAGAGATCCTTGATGGAACGTGTGAAGAAGGAACTGAAGCATGAGCTTAAACAGGTAATTACTTAATCAAGTTGCAATGTTACATCAGATTAAGGAAAACACAATGTTTTATAACATTGCTCGGTTTTTTCTCCTGTAGGGTTTCAAAGAGAAGATTGTGGACATAAGAGAAGAGATAATGAGGAAGAGAAGGGCGGGAAAGTTGCCGGGAGATACAACTTCTGTACTCAAAGAGTGGTGGCGAACTCACTCCAAATGGCCATACCCAACTGTAAAAACCTCAGCCAAGAAGTTTGTTACGACATTTGTCAACTGCGGGTTTTGATTCTTGATTGGTTTTTGGAAATGCAGGAGGAAGATAAGGCAAAACTGGTTGAAGAAACCGGTTTGCAGTTGAAACAGATTAACAATTGGTTCATCAACCAGAGGAAAAGAAACTGGAACAGCAACTCTTCCACATCATCTACTCTCTCCAAGAACAAACGTAAACGGTAGAACAAGATTTGTGTTTCATGATAATATAGCTATCGTTTTCTTCTTGCGTTGTTTTATCAAAACCGGTCAATATATTCGCTCTTAACCAAACTCAGGACTGGGAAGTCGTAGGTGACATTCTGGTTGACCAGAGGATGATGCGTTGCCACGTGAATTCTTATTAAGGGAACCGGATATGAAAGACACAGTTTCTCCTCCGGTTCTACGATCCTACAGGTTCTACGATCGTACAGGTTGCAATATGTCTAGGTGTTACCGGTTTGCCTATAAAACCGGATTCTGGAGCTATATTCCTGTTTGTATCGGCTTAAAATCTGTATTAATATATATATGTGTATATAAAGAAGTTCGTGGAAGTTATCTGTTTCGTTGGTTTGCGTCTTCGCCGTCTAGTAACGAACGCAATTAAATAGTTTGAATATCAAAAACTAAGCAAGTATTTTGTAAAATCAAAAACATGATTTTGTATATAAGAAATGCATTGAATTCTTGTCGATTATATTTCTTTTTGCAGTTTTTTTTTTTTTGGTTTGAATTTTGTTTCTATTTTTCCTAATTTGTTACGCCTTCTTCTTTAATTTTTATAAGTTGTAAATAGGAAGCAAGCAGCTTGAAGGACGCTGTTTTGTTTCTGATGATGCAAACTTAAAAACGACAGCGTTAGAGATAGAAACGTGAACATTGAACGACGACGCTTGTTCTGATAGTATTAGTATCAAACGACGGCGTGTTGTTAAGGGTCTATATGTTATTTTTAGAAGTCGAAGGTTCAAACTTCAAAGCGAGAAATTAATATTTGGACTATCTCGTCCAGCGCAGCGCTTTCTTCTCGTTTCCCAGAAATTCCGACGCCATTGATTTGCACTTCGCAAGGTAGGATAAACCCTTACTCTAGATGTATAGAGACACTCTTCTTCCTCTTTCTCTTGTTTGCTTTCTTAGTTTCTCTTTGGTCGTATTGAGTTATTGAAAACGTCATTTCCAGATTTCTGCGCTTGTAAAGCAAAGAGTAAAGAGCTTTCTTTTACTTTTGCGTTCTCTGGACGTCGTCTGGTTTTATTACTCATTGAGTGTTTGTTTTAGTAAGGTGATTATGGCGGAACCTCAGGAGGAGCGATCTCCGTCTCTTGACGATTGCCTTAAGCTGTTGAAAGGGGAGAGGGACGAGCAGAGGCTCGCCGGTCTACTTCTCGTCACCAAATTCTGCAGGAACGATGACGTCGTTTCCCTCAAGAAGGTCTACGAAGCTGTCGGTACTCACTTTCTCGACCGTCTTCTCCGGACCGGTAAACAATATCCCGACTTAATCTCAACATTTACGAGTTTTGGGGTGTCTAAATCTAAGGTTTATTGCTCTCTGGAGTTGGGTTTTGATTGGTTTTCGAGTTTTTTGCAGGTTGTGGCGATGGAGGTGAAAATCGTGATGTGTATCTGCAGTTATCTCTTACTGTTCTTGCTGCACTCTGCCGTGTTCCGGAGATAGCTTCTTCAGTGGAGATGGTCTCCAGAATTCCCCTTATTCTCGAAATAATGTCGAAAGGGTATGTTAGATCACCCGATTTTTTAATCTTGTGATTTTCCATGATATTTTTTTTTCAAGTTTTGCTTCTGCGTCTTTCGCTTTTGCACAGTATGACTTCTTTAAGTTAGGACATTGGCTTTTGGAATTTCAGACCAACTACAAACATTTTCGAAGATTGCTATGAGCTTCTGTATTTGGTGTCCACGGCTTGTGAAGCTGGTGTCATGGCTTTGATAAACTCTGGAGGCTTGAGAGTGATAGCTCCCCAGATGTATAATCTACCTGATGGTAATTAGTCATTCCTTAGTTTTATATAGTTTTTTTCTGCACATTACATACCAGTGAATGCTCTTTGGATTAACAATAAATTCCTGATGGGGGGTTAATTATAATCGGTGTTAAAGAATATATGCCATGTGTTGAGGTAGATGGATTCGAAAATAATTTCTCCCTCAAAGCTAATGCGACGCATGTTATTCAGGCTCACATGCTATGGAGGTTGCTATTAAGATGCTGCAGCTATTGGTTAGTAAGCTTTCCAGCGAGAGCATGAATATTGAACGCTTCTTAGAACTGTCTTTGGTGGTGAGTCCACTTACTTTATTCTTTTTCTTTTGCTTTTGCAACAATTCCTAAAGCTCTTGTGCTTAAGTTGGAGTCCAAACATCATGTTATTTGTTATTCAGGTTGCTGCTGTTGCACGGCAGTTTGCGGTTTTGCATAATGCCCTGAAGTTTGAAGCACTCCATCTACTGTCTGCAGTCTTCTGTTCCGAGTATTCTGTAAGTTTTCACTCCTTAACCTTCTGTGGAAAATTACCTCTAACTGAGAGGAGTTATGTTTTTAGCTATAGTTACTGTCATGGTGTATGTAAATTAATGGCAGCCTAAGCTTGAATTTTTCTTTTCCATTAAATTGGGGAAATCACGTGTTACTTTCTTCTGCTTAGATGATATAGCTATCACCCTGATAACTGGGGCTTTATTGTCTTGATGTTTCGTACTCATGTCAATTTTCCATTGTAGAAGCTCTACATCTTTTTCTTTTTCTTTTTGCATGCAAATCTTTTTATATGTTTATCACAGAGCTTCTTTATGTGTAGGCACTTCTTCATGAACCTCTTCGTTCCATGCCAGACAACTATTGGGCAGACTACATGCGCACAGGTGTTGTGTCAATTCTGCAGAATCGTGTGGGTGAGTTAAAAGCGATCTATTGGCAGTTTGATTGGGTCACTGAAAATGGCATACCCATTTATGGCATTCTTTTCTTGTCAGCCCTTAATTTTTCCTATTTGTTTTCTGACAAACATCTTCTCTTGTTTTCTCATAAGAAAGAATGGTATTAATTGCAAAAGTACAGACTGTTAAATGATGCCAACATTACTAAAAAAGTTGACACTTTTGCAGGCAGATGTTATTGATATGCTTACTCACATCCTTTATGCTATTGAAGCTTTCAAGAACTTAAGAAATCTTGTTTGAATGTGTAGCACCTTCCGAAAAGCTTCATGCATTGATTCTGGCTGAGAATATGATGTCAATTCTGGGTGAGAAGTGGCTTATCGGTCGAGTAAAATTACCCAGTGTTGAGGATTATCTTCCAGCTGATAGGTAAGAAAAGGATATTCGTATTACACACTTAACCTACATTTTGTAGTCAGATAACTGTCTTTCTGATTTCTTTTTGTAGGTGTCTTCTGCTGGTATTAGAGTCATCAAGTGTTGAAATTTCTGTTTTGTCAAATGAACTCGCTTACATGAAATATGAAGCTCCTAAGAATAGTTCAACTGTTGAAGGCAATCTCTTGAAGCAACGTTATCTGGTTATCGCGTTTTCTTTGGTAGAAAAGATCATCAAATATATATCAACTGTTGGTGAAAATGAAGGTATAACATATGATCCTGTCTTATATATGTTTCCTATCTACAAATATTTTTGTCCTACACGACTGCTTTTATTTTCCTATATACCTTTTTGTTATTATGTTATTTCTTAAGACATTATTTTCTGAATCTCCTTAGATCTTTTAGCTGTCATTTCTGAAAAAAATTCGCTTGGCATAATGCATGTCAGCCTTTTTCGTATGTGAAACTTTTGGAATTTACATATTGAGCTTTGCAGGGACGCTAAGTGATGAAGCCGTCTTCCTAAAGGTGATTAAGAAACTTAACGAGATAGTAGGAGTGGTGCTCGAGTATCTAAAAGATGCAAAGGTATATATCTAATAACATCAAACTTCTTTGCTGTGTCTTTCTTGTGTAAATAATGTTTTTCATGGTAGTTCTGTTTTACAGGAACATGGAGAGAAGAGAGGAAATGATCTTCTTGCATCTGTGCGAGTGATTGGGAGGTACAGATAATCACTCGTTGTTCTTCTAAGAGATTACCGTTCTTTATGTTTATTCTTAAATCTCTCTTTCTAGTTTATGTTTGTATTGAATACTTACATACCAGATTGGCGAATTTTCTGCTTATGTAATCATGGTTTGCTGCTTCATTAAAATATGTGCAAACAAATACTCCTTATGGAAGAACATGGATGGTCTCCTTATCACCTTAGCATTCACTGAACCTTTTTTGTGTTTCAACAGCTATCTTGCTGAGACTCCTGATGCATGCAAAGAGCAGGTCCAAGATCTTCTGGATTATATGCTTTCAGTGGAGGGCGAAGAGGAATCCAGGTTCGGAAGCATACTGCCCTGAAGTTTTTACTCTTTTACAAAGCTGTTTACGTAATGCCTCCCAGGATAATTTGGTCTGAATGTTTTTGTTTGGACAGCCCGTTTATGTCCACATGCTTCTTGCTCCCAATGCTTTGCCAGATAACAATGAAGGCAGAAGGATGTAAACTCTTGGCTGCTTCAAGAGGCTATGTAGCTGTGAGTTACTACGGTTTATACCTTTCTTACACCGATATTAGTTGACACTTGACATTGTGCTTGAAGAAATCTGCTTTACAGCTCTTCCATTATCTTTCAGTATGCTTGCCTTAAATATGTTTCATGTTGGGGATTATAATGTATATGTAATCTTATAAGGAGTTATATCTAATATTTCAATACAGGTCGTGGAATGCCTAATAAAACTGATCCAGCTCGATGGTCAGCGTGCTGAGGACAATGGAAGCATATTCTTGGCTAGTGATACAGTCATGAATATTCTTTTGAAGGTACTCTCTTCTCCCTAAGATAAGACCTGATTACATTTTGCGAAATCCCTTACTCGAATGATAATTACACTTGTAAATGTTGGAAACAGAGGGAACAAATCAGACTTTCACCGGAAATGTCTACATTTTCCAGTCTATTGAAAGCCTTGGCGAATTGGGCAGGTGGTGTAAACTTAGATCAAAAGCTTCATGTTTCTGTTTTGTTTCAGAATGTTGATATGAGTGCTTGTAAATATTTCGAACTTGTCAATTTCTTTATTCTTTTTGTTACAGATGGTACTAATGACCCATCGGTAGTAATGATGGCTGCGAGCATCTGCTCTTTGATCTTTGATTTCACATCAGAAGATGCTCTACTCAAGCAACCTAATTTCAACGGTAGCTCCTTGGATAGTTTGGCACGGCTCATTGCAAGAAGCTTGTCCTCATCGGGCCAGGTATAATCCTGCAACTTGTCCTCGATTTAGTCTCTTGTTGTTCAAATTTTCATTTTCTTGGCTTCTTAATCGACATCATTGCAGGATATGTCTGATGCCGCGGATCTTCTTGAAATCATAACAGCAGGTTTGGTTTCAACATCTCTCTCGTTTCAGATCACTTTTTACCTTAAATTTCTAAATCGAAAAACATAGGTTTTGGTTTTCCTCTGATTGAGCTGTATGATTCTAAAACAGGATACTCTCGATGGGCAGATCGATTCCCCACCATAATGAAGCATAACCGTTGAGGAATGACTCAAAGTAATATTCATTCTAGTCCATAAATGAAATGTTATGATCAGCCATGCCCTATTATGTTTTTCTCAGGCAGGGTGATAGAATAGTATTAGGCAAAGGATTTTTGTTATTGATCAGCTTCAAGGTGTTGTATTATACTAAACATTTTAGATTATAGTTTATGTTTCGTCTCGCAAAGAATTGAATATTTGCTTTTTAAGATTCCCAATTGGGATATGAGAAGTAGCCAGTATCACCATTTTCACAAAATCATATTTATATTCAAGAAATAAGATCCGAATACACAAACCAGGTTTTTATTTTTGGTTCGTCTAAAATTCGACTTGTTTTTATACAGGCAATCTAAAAACGAAAGATCCAGATTTTAAGGATTCACAATCTATAATACGACGCCGTTTTGCTGCATAACTGAAACAGACGCGTTTCTCGGTGGTTGGATTTCCCTTTTAAATAGCCTTTATGGAAGGTTAGTTTACAAAATTTGTTTCGCTGGATCTGCAAAAAAAAAGAAGAAGAAGAAGAAGATCATTATGCCCGCCTTATCCAATTACAAAGCACTCTCTTCTCTACCGTTCATTGACAGATCCTTCCCTCTCATCCAACGACTCAGGATCCACGGTATCTCATCTTCCTTTCCGGACTCTTCTCCCTCCTCCGCTCTTCTTCCCAGCGCCGATCCGTCGAACCGCACCGTCCCTGGCGGCTCTCTTCCTAAATGGATCTCTGGGATTACAGCTGCCTCCGGCTTAGGCTTTCTGTTTTGGTTCTCCAATTCTGACTCGACTTCTGGTTTGTTCGGTGGAAATAATTTATTTTCGTTCGCTGATTCTTCATCGTCCCCTGTCTGTGACGCAGCAGTCGGCGATCTGAAACCCAGATCGTTTATTCCGAAATTGGCATTGCCTGGTTACAGCTCTCGATTCATCTTCGGAGGTCAGTGATCCTTTGTTTTTTTTTCTATTTCATCGATTTCTTCTTTTGATTGTTTTTTTTTTAAAAACAGATGCGTATAGAAGGAAGATTTTCTTCAATTACGAGAAGCGTTTGAGATTGCAAAGTCCTCCTGAAAAGGTGTATTTCATACTCAACGATTCTGTTTTTCGTAAAGCTTTCTTTTCGAGGATTACCTTCTTGGTTTCTTGTTTAGGCATAGAAACAAACATGATCTGAATAATTTTTTTATCGATCTGTGAAAGCATATGGATAATCATAACAGAGGCAAAGGATTAAAGCTTTTGGATGATGTAAATTGGCATAACATTTTCAAGTAATATATTCGATTTTTTTCTTAAATGTATATAGGTTTTCGAGTACTTTGCATCTGTTCGAACAGCAAAAGGAGAATTAATGATGAAACCGGCAGATTTGATGAGGGCAATTGTCCCGGTGTTTCCTCCATCAGAATCTCACCTAGTAAGAGAAGGATATTTGACTGGGGAGAGGAATCCGGGTGAACTTAGATGCTCTCCTTCTGAGTTCTTCATGCTCTTTGACGTCGATAATGATGGCCTTATATCCTTCAAAGAGTGAGTTTCTGAACAAAATCATTACTTATGGTAGTAATTCTTTGTCTTTTTTTTTCTCCTCCTTTTTAAATTATTGAAGTGATTGGTTTTTTTTTGCGGGGGAACAGGTATATATTCTTTGTGACATTACTTAGCATTCCTGAATCAAGCTTCACCGTGGCTTTCAAAATGTTTGATACGGACAACAACGGGTGAGTAGTCGTTCAAATTTGTAAATAGATAAATCCTGCTTTTGGTAACTATTATTTTTTCTGGTCCGTATTCCCATATTGCGATCCTCCAAACGGACGGTTGTGGGAATCAGTGGAGTCTCTTTTGAGTTTACGATGAGTCATGTAAAATCTGGTCAGTGCTTCTAATCCTTTCTAGTTTATAGTTCTTTGAGATGGTTCTGATCAAAGATTATTTAATGTCGGTTATTTTAGGGAGATTGACAAGGAAGAGTTTAAGACAGTGATGAGTCTGATGCGATCTCAGCATAGACAAGGAATTGTCCACAGAGATGGCCTTCGAACAGGATTGCATATGACCGGCTCTGTCGCGGATGGAGGCTTGGTAGAATACTTCTTTGGAGAAGATGGCAGTAAAAAACTTAGACATGATAAATTCACTCAGTTTATGAAAGATCTAACTGAAGAAGTAAGTAACTCTTTACCCTTCAATTTTATCTCTGTGCTCGTGAACCATCGTAGAACTTTGTCTCTGTAATCATATATGTCAAGTAAAGAAAGAACGTCTCTAGACAAGGGTTTTCGAGAGATAGACACAGCTTAAAAAAATCGGGGTCAACATTGTTGTGTAACTGAAAGAGAATTACTTTATCTGTATATAGATGCTGCGGCTGGAGTTTGCACATTATGATTATAAACGAAGAGGAACTATATCAGCCAAAGATTTTGCATTGTCAATGGTGGCAGCGGCTGATGCAAGCCATTTGAGCAAGCTGCTTGATCGAGTGGATGATCTGAGCGAACACCCACATCTCCGGGACATCCGCATCTCGTTAAAGGAATTCAAACAGTTTGATGAGCTACGCAGTAAACTTGGGCCATTTTCTCTAGCGCTTTTTGCTTATGGCAAAGCTAATGGTTTACTTACAATGAAAGATTTCAAACGAGCCGCCTCTCAGGTGACTCCTCAAATCTATTCTCTACGCAA
The DNA here is from genome assembly GCA_900406395.1 of Kernera saxatilis. Classification (NCBI taxonomy): domain Eukaryota; kingdom Viridiplantae; phylum Streptophyta; class Magnoliopsida; order Brassicales; family Brassicaceae; genus Kernera; species Kernera saxatilis. The sequence goes on along the minus strand of OVAY01002034.1, from coordinate 4,965 downwards.
TTTAGTTTGTGCCTGCAGATTTTTTAATTGAACTTGGGCAACAAATTGAACAGGTATGTGGAGTATCATTGTCAGACAATGTGATAGAGATTGCGTTTCATGTGTTTGATTCGAATCGAGATGGGAATTTGAGTGTGGAGGAGTTTTTACGGGTTCTGCATAGAAGAGAGCGAGACATGTCACAGCCAATTGCAAAGGGACTGTGTCGGTATCTTTCAGATGGATGGAACGGTTCTAAGAAGTGTTCCTCGTCGTAAAACAAATAAACTCCGTATAGAAAAGTCTTTGGGGCTTACCGATGAAACCGAAGACTATTTTTTTGGACTCTTGGGTTCATACGAGTGAGCCCAGAGATTTGATTCCTCCACGGTCGCATTGTAAGAAAGAAATCTGAATAAATCTGTGTAAAGTTGATGGACCTATGAACCTTTTTTTTTTGTTATCTATCTAATGATAATTGGTAATTGCATAACAAACAGCTCTACTACCTCTCTGACTTATAGGCAACGTCGTAAAGTTTATCTTCAGAAAAAGACAACAACAACTGTGTGTGGTTTTTCACTTCAAAGAGAAATTAGTACAACACAAAATATCTGGCATACTGTGGAGTGAGCGAAACATGAACAAGTGAAATCTGAGAAATGTTTTATTCCTTTTTAAAAGAGAAAATCTGACGATATCATTCAGGGTACAAGCGACGCAGACATTCACACAACAATTACAAATTTAATACACTAATCCAAATCAACAATAAATAAAAATGATTACAGATAAACCAAACAAAACAAAGAACAACAAATAACCAATATGTTGTTTCAATCTGAAGAGGAGAGAATTAGCACCATCTAACCTTCTTCTCTGGACTGAATCCCAATCCCAATCAGTCTCAGCCACCACATGAATACCGCAGAGGCCAAGAGTATATCCCGTGGAAAGTGATCTCCACCAAAAAAATATTGCTTTTGAAAGATGAGAAGAACCAAACCAAATGGGAGGAGAGAAAAATGAACACCACTCCCAAACAAACAAAGTGCCTGCAATAGTAATACATTGTTGAACAGATCAAAAGATTGGCTTACCATCAAACAAGAGCCGGGGATAAAAATTGGACGGGTACATAATTGTAAAGGATAAAACAACTTATTGCGATTCTAGGGAAATCTTTGTGACAGAGGTAAGCAGCTTCATCATATGGAACAAAGGCAATAAATCTAACTAGTCTTCCCTATTTCCTGCTCCACAACAAGAATGTTTTGTCGATAGCATTTGACCCGTGACAAACTAACAACCTAAGATTACTAATTTACTATAGAGACTGCCATATATCAGGATTATGTGAAGCGGATATGAGTTACTACTTACCTAGTGATACATATGAGAAGAATGTTTTGTTATCCAGGCCCTGAGAACACATTTTCTAAGATATCATGCAGTTTTGGGGCTCGTCTCCGGAACATTGGTTCTAGCCGGAAAGATGGGACACCGATCTGCCATCTCTTGGCATCATACATCTCATTCCATGCCTGCACTATCTCATCAATCTTGAACCCCATACCTGCGGTTATTACAAGTTTGTTATTTCACACCCCATATTGGCGCAGCAAAAAGAAAGATAACAGAAAACCATTGGATTGTAAGGGAGTTTGGTATTCTTATCAGGAATTGACTACCTTCAAGTGCACTCTCGCTTGAACAATGATTCTTTACCATCACGGCTATATCAGTTGCAGAAGCTCCAGCTAGTTCAAATTTCTCAACTGCAACCTCTAAACATTCATCCCAAGTTGGTAGGCCGAGCTTATACTCCACAATAGACCGTTCATATAGCACGGAACCCCACAAGAGATTAATCTGGGAACTCATATTAGCTGTCTGCTCCGCAGTTTCTTCATCCGAAGCTTCGCTAACCAATCCATCCAACTCCATCTTTCGCAGCAGTGTTTTCTGTTTATCGAACTTGGAGATACCGTTTAGACGACGTTCTTCCATCTCTTCCCAAATCTGCATACCCCTCTCCATGCTATCCTCAGCTTTGTTATAGAGCTTAAGGACCTCCTGGGAAACCTCACTTTCTAGGTCTACCTTGCTTTTGAGTGCATGATACCAGCAAAGCTTTGCCTGTTCAAATTGCTCTTGCCCAAGTGCTAGAAGAGCTTCGTAAAAATCAGGTTTAACCTTAATCGCTTCTTCATATTTCTCGGCGGCTTTGTTGTACTCATTCCGGGTCCACACAAATGCAGCCTCAACCGCTTCTATTATCGCTTCTCTCGAGGCATCCTCGGGAAAACAGACCTGCTTTCTTGCCTTGGACATGTGAACGTTACCCCAATTAAACATAGCTAGTGCAGCCATTTCTTGGAACTTATCAGCTGCGATTTCAAAGAGTTCTTGCGCATCTTCACCAGTTACAGCATCCTCCATTGCTTCCGTATACAGCTTCATCCCAAGGTCATGAAGGTCCAAGTAGGAATCAGAATCAAACCCGACATGATTCTTGAACAGCTGCGCAAACTGGAAAATCCAGTTCTCAAAGCACGCGGATGCTTTGTCAGATTCCACATAGTCTCCAACACTTCCATTATCCGCAACACTGCTCAATCTCTTGACAACCTTATCAGTTGTTTCAGCATTGTTCATGCCATCATAGGTTGGTTCTTGGTCGGGGTTAACTTCTGCTATGTATAATCTAAGGGAACCAAGTTTATCATGATGGGAAGCAGCCAGCCTCAGCTCATCTGTCGTGGTAATGGTAACCAAATCACCCTCTGGATCCCTATACTTAATGAGGAAACCCCTAAGAGCAGGAAAGCGATCCTTGATTACGTCACTTACAAGTCTAACACTAGAATCCAGGGGCAATTGTGCCCACCTTATATCATCTCCATGTACCAACTTAACCGTCCTAGTAACCGTCGCCTCTTCTTTTGTGCTTCCTCCTCCTCCAACAATCTCGGAAGCAATGACCTCTTTGTCCATGACAACAACCTTATCCTCCAGCTTCCTTTCTTCTCCTGCCTTTTTACCACTTTTCTTTTTTTGTCCTTTATCACCCTTGAAACTGGTTTTCTTTTCTTCCCTATTGCCACCCATCTTTCCATCAATCTCAGACTTATCGCTCTTTTCCTCCTTTGGCTTATTTCCGCTCTCTGTTTTGTCTCCATTGTCAACCTTTGGACTCCCAACCACGGCGCTGTTGCTCTTCACTTCCTCATCCTTTCCGCCATTCTTCTTCTTCTTCCTCAGCCTCTCCTTCACAATCTTCTTTAAACGAGCTGCGCCAACAGGCTGCACATTAACAAAGTTCTTCTCCATTTCATCCACATCAACACCTTTATCCACCAGCGCCTTCTTCACCCTATCAAAGATTTCGTTTGCAGACACGTTTTCCGGCTCCATATTCAGAACAATACGAGCATCCCTAAACGCGTAATCTAACTTGTTCAAAGCCTCGTAACACCGAGAACGTCTCAGCAGAGCCTTGCTGTACCTAGGAGAAGCCTCAAGGGCCAAATTACATTCGCTAATCGCGTTCGGGTACTCACCTAATCCCATTTGCATATAGCAAGAAGCCATGCTCGTTCTCAGATAAGCAACATCGATATGATCCTTGGGCAAAAGCTTCACAGCTTTGTCGTACCTCAACATCGCTCCTTCGTTATCGCGTTTCTGGAAGAGCTTGTTCCCTTCTTCTTTGAGCTCAAGTGCTCGGCTAATGAAAATCTCCATATCCTCGTCGAATGCTCTCGAAGTAGAGCGATGGTAGGTTTTTCCAGTCTTACCTCCGCCGCCGCCGGCGGAAGCATCCTTTGGCGTCTCGGGAGTTTTCTTCTTCGCCGTCGGCTTTCCCATAGAAGGTGAGACTATTAGCCCAAAAATGAATAACCCCTAAAATCGAAGTTCGATGATGAAGCAGAGGAATCAAACAGAGAGAGGATATTCGAAAGTTATTGACCAATCGTGGGAAGGAGGAGAAACGTTTTATGTAGCAAATATGATTGCTGAAATTTCAGAGAAACACGACACGACTCTCTCTCTGTAGGTGGAGTGAACCCTAATCCACCAATAAAATAGTGTTCACATAATTAATTAATACAAAAAAAACACGGAGGTTGTTTGTTGTAATTTACCAACGATATTGTATTGGGACAGACAGAAAGTCTTCGTTTTGTTTTGCTGGAAAGATGGAAAATCTTCCGACTTTAATCAATTAAAGAGATTTAAATTGACTAATGTGGCTTAGCTGGTTATATAAAGGGATTATTAAGAGTTTTTCAAATATTGAAATATACGAAATGATGTTAAGAACAAGACTCTTTCTAACATTATTTCTCAAGCTTTACATTCTGATTATGTAAACTCTTCTCATTAATAAAGCAAAGTAGATGTTAAAAACAAAAAATATATATATACGAAATGAAAGTAAAAAAAAAAAAAAACAGAATTAATTTTCGTTTGGTTAAAATGGTTGTATGTTTTTTTTGTTACATCCGAGATACTGAAATTGAATATGAATAAAAAGATGAACGAGAAACTTAATTTTTGTTGAACATTACTAGAAATTTCGTGAAGTATAAAACACGATAAAGATGGCAAGGACTTTGTCTAGGATATTTTTGTCCATCAGTAATAAAAGATGTAGCATTAGAGCGGAAGAGATTACATTTTTATTTCGTCGATTTGCAATTTTGCATATAACCGGGTAATGCTAGATTTCAAATCATTATGCAATTATAATTTTTGGGCTTATAAGGCCTAATTTTTTGTAGGCCCAATATATACTTTTCTGTAGGGGTGGACAAACGGAAATTCGGAACGGGATTTTACGGGAATGGAACGGAACGGGAATTTCGGGAACAAAAATAAATGTCCTATTTATGTCCCATTTTAATTTCGAAACAGAACGGAAATGAGACAGGACGGGACGGAACGGGAACGGGAATTCCCAAAATATAAAAACGTAAGAAA
>OVAY01002033.1:0-21489 GCA_900406395.1 Kernera saxatilis | reverse complement strand
GGGGGGGGGGGGGGGTTCAAAATCACACACGGTTCATGCATGAAAAGCAAGCATTAAAAGACTTTGAGGGTGATTGGTTGAAGCAGTAAAAACTGTTACCCTCTTTAGATAAGAAAAAAAAAACTATAAAGCTTAATTTGATCATTTCAAAAGACTTAAAAACTCTCTTTTTCTTGCCGTTCTTTCTGTTTTGTTCATGTTACGTACATAGCCAGTAATTTGAGGCTTTATTTATTTTTAAGCCATAAACTATTTTTAAAACAAAAATTTCTACATCCATCACTTTAAAGTAATACGTCTCAACCAATCACTCTTTTTATTTTATCCGATTTATATGTCGTGCCATAATCATTCTAGATTGATTTATCCACAAATGGAATTATCTTCTATTTCAACAAAATGCATAATACGGTTTCAAATCCAAATAGTAAACACAACGATGATATTATCACAAACTACTAAAATACATGGAGTTGTTCTCTCTATAAATGATCCATATGTGATTGAATTTATTATGTTAATATATGATAGACATACCTTTTAATGGAGCTATCAAACATAGACAAAATCATTATTATCAGCTACCCTTTATTGTAACAATTATCTCATTGGATGAATTATAAGTAAATAATTTTTTTTTAAATTCATTTATTTATTTCTTAAACTGCTAGAGGGAAACAATATTAGAAGTCAATCTCAAATCTTCCTTTTTTTTGGTTGAAAATCTCAAAGCTTCTTTATAAAAGAACATTTGATCCCTTGCAGCAAGCATATAAAATTATGGTATCAGGCTAAATCTAGAAACTCATCTATATGAAAATGACCATCAAAAACATTGTCTCTTGAAAATGTACCAAATAAATCTGATTTTATTTTTTGAATCATTTTTTTTGTTAATCGTATTTTTTTAACAACTAATTGATTTTTCTCAATACTCTGCATAATGATTTTTGTAAGACAAACAGAATTCAAGATTACACGGTTTGAAAACTAATCGGGGTAAGACAGTTGTAGGCAATTGAGATTTGATGGTTTCTAATTTTCGATTCATACCAAATCAATCGTAACTAGTTATATTGACAAATGTTTAAAAAAAAAAAGCAAATATTCATTTTATTGAAACTTAAATAGTTAAGAAACTCATAAAAAATAAAAGAAACCACATTTTTATAGTTAATTTTGTTTCTTCTAATTAAGACATCTGCCGGAATTAAAGATAATATCTACAGCAAAAATCAATGAATTATCTTGATTCTCAATAACTCGCTGGCCCCCCTATTAGTCTATGCAAGTAGCAAATTTAAATCATATTTAAATAATAGAAAAAGGCAAAAAAATATAGAAAATGATTTTTTTAATAATGTTGACTTAGTTATCTCCTCTCTCTCCATTTCTCAAATGTCTTCCTGAGTCTCTTTCCAATTCGTCACATATACATCCCTTCTTCACTCTCATCGCATTTTCTCACACACAACAAATTATAACAACTCCAAAGAAAGAAGAAGAAAAAAATCTGGACTAAATTCGACATATCGATTCAGATTGTGGAAACCCTAATGTTAAAATGTCGTTCAATCGACTAATCTTCCCTTACTGGATCGCCTCTCTCATCCTCTCCGGCTTCGGATCCTCTCAAACATTACCCAAAGAAGAAGGTATGTAATTATGTGCGTGTGCGTGTATGTTTAGAGTCAGAATGTATGATATAACTGTAATTGTTGAAAATGGCAGTGGATGCTTTGAGAGCCGTAGCGAAGGCGTTGGAGAAGAGTAATTGGGAGTTCGACGTGGATCCATGCGACAACACTACTTCCAACGGAGGATGGAGGAATCCTAACGCCGGCGAGGGCTTTGAAGACGCCGTTACTTGTAACTGTTCCACCGTTTGCCACGTCACCAGCATGTGCGTTCCTTCGTCTCTTCTTCCCTTTTTTTTGTTTTTCCTTTTTTAAAATATCTTATCTTTCTTTTTAAAATTTCCATTTCCAATTTTCCATTGTCATAATTCATATTTACTAGTAAGCGTGGAGATTTTTTTTAAAAAAAAATATAGTATTGATGAATTTTTAAAATTAGACTTGTGTTCTCGATGTTGGTCTCATTTTCCGAAGACTAACCATCAAAGTAATTTAATTTAAGAATTTTAAAATACTAAGATTGTTTTCACTCGTTTTATTTAATAAAGTAGGTTTAGATGCCTGAATGTAGACCAAGTATTGACGCCGTCGCTGTTGACCTTTTTTTTTTTTTACGCGTCCGTGAATCTAAAACTATTTAATTATTTTTACACTCGTGATGATTACTATTGGGCCTTGATTTTGCAAACCGCTTTTTAAAGCCATTTTCCTTCTTAATCTTGACAGAGTTCTTAAGGCACAAAACCTTCAAGGATCTCTTCCTACAGAGTTCGCGGGACTTCCTTTTCTCCAAGAGATGTAAGAAGCCGAATATTCTAATTTTACCCCTCTATCATTCCCATTATTACAATACCTGCCACTACCATTATCTTTCGTTAACTAACTTAACTGTCACACTCTTCTTTCTCTTGCAGTGATCTGTCTAGAAACTATCTCAACGGTTCCATTCCTCCCGAATGGGGAGCCTTGCCACTTGTCAGCGTGTATGTATATGCGTATTTCTGTTCATGTATATATATATATATATGTATGTATGTATAGATTGATTGTGTAAATTTGTTGGATGCAGCTCATTACTTGGAAACCGGATAAGTGGTCCAATCCCCAAAGAGATTGGAAACCTTACAAACCTTACGAGCCTGTCAGTACACTTCTTCTCTCTTCAACAATGTTTTAGATAATTCGTACTTGAGTAATAATATCTGATTCATTTTTTTTTGTTTTGTTTTCTGGAACATTTGGTTTTTAGTGTCTTGGAGTACAACCAGATTTCAGGGAAATTACCTCCAGAGCTCGGGAATCTACAGAACATTCAAAGACTGTAAGAATCTTTGTCCAAGTTCTTTCAAAAATGTTCCTTTCTTTATAAAACATTTCTTGGTCTTTGCTAGTGTTGAGACTCTGTTTTCTCTTTGTAGCCTTCTCAGCTCCAACAACTTGAGTGGGGAAATCCCAAGTACATTCGCCAAACTTACTACATTGAGTGATTTGTAAGTATTCCTCCATTTTGCTTTGATTAGAACATATGTGTTGCTGGAGATACTGACTTCTTTTTTTGTATTGTCCTCTTGATTTGTAGACGTATAAGTGACAACCAGTTCACCGGTTCTATACCAGATTTCATCCAGAACTGGACAGAACTGAATAAATTGTAAGCAATCCTTTTAGCGAAATCAGATTTTTTCTTTTTTAACATCCGGATTGGTTACTTACAAAATAATAAAATGCTCATCTGCTACATGAATCAGGGTTATTCAAGATAGTGGTTTAGTCGGACCGATTCCTAGTGCCATTGGTCCACTTGGAAAATTAACAGACTTGTAAGTTCACCAACTTTGCGTGTGGGATTGGTTGTTGTCGCCTTTCGTGGACTCACTATCAATGATATTGATTGTTTCTTTTCCAAATTTGAAATTTTGTAGGAGAATCAGTGACTTGAGCGGACCCGCATCTCCTTTTCCGCCACTACAAAACATGACATCGATGAAGACATTGTGAGTTTGAGCCTAAGACTAGACGAATTTAACAATGGTTTCATCTCACCTTCGGTGTTCTTAATTTCCATTTCCACTCGCTGTTGGTTGCAGAATTCTTAGGAACTGCAATCTCACAGGAGAATTACCTGGGTATCTTGGACCGATCTCAACGTTAAAACTCTTGTTAGTAAACTCTTTTTTCTTCGCCAAGTGTAAAATCGATTTTTTTTATGAGAAAGAATTCAAGCTGACAATGTGAGGCTCGTTGTGCAGAGATCTTAGCTTTAACAAATTAAGTGGACCAATCCCGGAAACATATACCGCTCTTTCGAATGTAGATAGCATGTATGATGCTCTTCTATTCTCTTCTCTTCTCTTCTCTGTGTATGAAAGATAAATGCGTTGAATTTTGTATTCTTATTTTGCAGATATTTTACAAGTAACATGTTCAACGGGGAAGTACCAAGTTGGATGATAGACAAAGGAGACAAGATGTGAGTTTTTCTTCACCGATCTATACAACATAACTCTTTATAGTGACACATCAGAAATAACGTTTTCTTTGGTTATCGTATCTTATATTGCAGTGATCTTACTTACAATAACTTCTCCAATGATCCAAAAACCGCAGAATGTCAGCGGAATGCCGTGTAAGAAGAACAATAAACGTTTAAACTTCTCGTGTCTTCAAATTTTCTATAAAATCTTACAGTTTCTTGGTTCATTTTATTTGCAGGAATATGTTTTCAAGCACAAGCCCTTTAGTGGCAAATAACTAGTAAGTTGTTTTTCTTCTCATAAATTTAAAAATCTTCGCTCTACCACTAACAAGAATATTGATATTGCGTTATGTTTTGCTACAGCTCAAACGTTTCGTGCCTGATTAATTATCGCTGTCCTAGAAGTAAGTCTTTGAAGCTATATATACTGCATACAAAACCATATCGGTTAATATCTAGCCGCGCATCTGATTTTTCTTTTGTTATTTATAATTGTTTCTCAGCTTTCTATGGCCTTCATATCAACTGTGGTGGTAATGAAGTAACAGTCAATGGGACTAAGTATGATGCTGATACATCGGATAGACCGATCTTCTATGATAGTAGAAATGGTTGGGTTTCTAGCAACACGGGAAACTTCTTGGATGATAATCGGTCTCCCAAAGGAGTAACCTTATGGGCAAATTCATCAGAGCTTAAGATAGCAGACTCTAGTCTTTATACACATGCCCGTCTCTCGGCCATCTCCCTCACTTACTACGCGTTTTGTCTTGGAGAAGGAAATTACACGGTCAATCTTCATTTTGCTGAAATTATGTTCAGCGACAACAACACTTATAGCAGTTTGGGAAGACGGTTCTTTGACATATACGTTCAGGTAATTTGGTTAAACTTGTCTCAAAAATGTCTGAACGATATAATGTAATGCTGAAATCAATTGGATGGTGTGATAAATGTGCAGGGTAAACGTGAGATTAAGGATTTCAATATTGTAGATGAGGCAAAAGGTGTTGGAAGAGCTGTGGTTAAGAGTTTTCCGGTCATGATTACAAAGACCGGGAAATTGGAAATAAGATTGTTTTGGGCTAGTAAAGGAACTCAAGCTATTCCTGTAAGAGGTGTATATGGTGCTCTCATATCGGCTGTATCGGTAGATCCAAGTAAACTTTGCTAAACCCGAAACTAGATCTCGCCTTGATATGAGTGTTTTTGTTGTCTCTTGACTTAATATCCCATGATCTTGTTATAGATTTCATTCCACCAAAAGAACCTGGAACTGGTGGTGGAAGCTCTGTTGGTAAAGTGGTTGGTATTGTAGTCGCCTCAACGGTGTTTCTTGTGCTTTTAATCGGCGGTATATTATGGTGGAGAGGCTGCTTAAGACCCAAGAGTCAGATGGAAAAAGGTACTCATAAAGTCTTACTTAAATAGCTTTTATAACATTCGAATTGATTTTGAGCCATGTCTCTTGTTTCTTCCTAAACTTAACGGTGTTTCTTCACCTCAGATTTCAAGAACTTGGATTTCCAGATTAGTTCCTTCTCATTGAGGCAAATTAAAGTTGCTACAGATGACTTTGATCCCGCAAACAAGATCGGTGAAGGCGGCTTTGGTCCAGTACACAAGGTTAGCATCATAATGTAATAGACATTGCTATGAGAAAAAGGGAGATGAGTAATGTTTGACTAAGGTTTCTCCACTGCATGAATACAGGGAACGTTGACTGATGGAACCGTAATCGCGGTGAAGCAGCTATCATCGAAATCAAAACAAGGAAATCGAGAGTTCTTGAACGAGATTGCTATGATTTCTGCTCTCCAACATCCACACTTGGTAAAACTATATGGATGCTGCGTCGAAGGTGACCAGCTCTTGCTAGTTTACGAGTACTTGGAAAACAACAGTCTCGCTCGAGCACTTTTCGGTTAGTTCCTTCTCTAAACTATATCTTAGCTTCAAACGTTATATCCAGTCCAATTTCTGGTTTGCACATCATCAATGATTTTTGTTTCTACCCATTTAAAGGTCCTCAAGAGACTCAGATACGACTAAATTGGTCAACAAGGCAGAAGATCTGCGTCGGGATAGCGAGAGGACTAGCTTACCTCCACGAGGAATCAAGACTCAAGATTGTGCACAGAGACATCAAAGCCACTAATGTCTTGCTGGATAAGGAACTAAAGCCAAAGATTTCGGATTTCGGTCTTGCTAAGCTTGACGAAGAGGAAAACACACACATTAGCACCCGCGTTGCCGGAACATAGTGAGTCAACAAATCAATCAATAGAAGTTGAAGCTCTGTGAGATTCCTTATAACCAAAAACCAAAACTTTTTGTTTTGCAGCGGATACATGGCTCCAGAATACGCCATGAGAGGCCATTTGACAGATAAAGCAGACGTCTACAGTTTCGGCGTCGTGGCTCTAGAAATCGTTCACGGAAGAAGCAACACGAGCGCTCGATCCAAAGGCGATACCTTTTACCTTCTTGACTGGGTAAAAGATCTTTTCACCACTAAACACATTTCTGAAACGTATTACCATGGATCTGAATCTCAATTTCTTCCACAGGTACACGTTCTAAGGGAGCAAAACAAACTGCTGGAAGTAGTAGATCCGAGGCTTGGAACAGATTACAACAGAGAAGAAGCAATGGCGATGATCCAGATAGGGATCCTCTGCACCAGTCAAGTTCCGTCGGACAGGCCGTCGATGTCGACGGTGGTGAGCATGCTCGAAGGACATTCGACGGTGGACGTTGAGAAGCTTCTAGAAGCTTCGTTCAACAGAGGAAGCGAGAAGGACGAAGAGAGCGTGAGGGCGATGAAGAAGCATTACGCGATGATAAGTGGAGAGGAGATAACGAACAGGACGGATCAAACAATCTCCACCGACGGACCTTTCACGACGTCTTCTACGTCCACGGCCAACGCCGGCGATCTTTACCCTGTTAAGCTTGATTCTGCGTATTGGAACACTAGAGCTTAATTATACTGAGATTATGTTTTTGCAACCCAAAAAAAAAAGAGTATGGAGTAAGTTATGATGACTTTTTTTGTTTTGCTTTTTGTAAAGTTGTTTTTTCCTTTGGAACTAGAATTATTTTATTTAAGACAAATAGAAGATTACGCTTCTTGAAACAGAATATGAGATATATTTATCTTAAGAGAATCAAAAGGTCCAAAACAGTTTGGATGAAATAATGCTAGAGAAGACAAATATGTTGTTGTTCCGTTAACATCTTTTTTGTTCATTTGACATATGATTTGGCTTTTACTTTCTGAATACTAAATAGAATCAATATTGCGATTTAGAAAATTTTATATAAAATTAAAATTAAACGTTCACTCGGCTTATTGGGACACCAGAGCTTAATTATGGACTAGAATTGTGTAAAAAGTTATGGAGTAAAGCATTTTTGTTTGTCTCTCTCTAGAGTCATATGCGTTTTTTTGCGCTGATTTTCTTATAATGAATATGGTTACAAGAAACATATATTATTTACACCGTTATAAGTATTACAAAACTTAAGTTCCAATTAAATTTGTATGTTTTTATACCACCATTTTTACAACTTTTAACTCCATATTCTCTCTAACCACTGAAATTGTTTTATAGGCGCCTAAAATTTTGATCATTTATCATATATCTTAAAATCTATAATATTTTTGGCATTATTGTATTTATCCCATTAATATTGTCTTAGTCAACTATCTCGTTAATAATTTAATACGTTTCGTGAAACATTTAATAAGAATTATTTGGCTTAAGCTAACCATAACAAGTATTTTGGATTAAATAAGGAAGACAGAATATATTGTTGTTCCGTCAACATCTGTTTCTATTGACAAATGATTTAGCTTGTATAATATGATCTATCATCTATCTATACTGTCGATTACAAATTTTCTGTACAAAATTACAACTAAACTTAATGGAATGATTAAAAAATCAATTAATAGGGCGACGATTTTTTCACGGGGTAGCACCGGCAATTGGAAATCCTTTTAAATAGACAAAACAAAAAGAAACGTCTTCACATAATATTTATGGTCCGAACAAATCGATTAATTCAGTGAAAGAAAATTTAAGCATGATCTCGAAGAAAAATGCAGGAATAAATATCGCACAGAAGTCATATCAACTTTTATAAGAAAAACAGAAGTCATATCATTAAACTTTTGTTGACCATGTAATTATGTTAATGTTACTATAATTTTTGAATCAAAATCTTAAAGACCATTTGTTAGTAAATCACGTCATTAAATAGTAAAATAACCCACAAAGAAATATTGAGATTTGAATTCAAAGATTATTACCAAAACAATACATGGCATTGTAGTTCATATATTGACTCATAAAAACAAGAAGATTATTTTCCATCTTTTTAAGTATGACAACATTATATACATATAATATATATAGATGCGTGGGTGTATAAAAACCCAGATGCGTATTTGAATATCTCTCTCTCTCTCTTCTGTGTTGAAATGGGTTTAGAGGATAACGCCATTTCTAATGGCTCTGCATTAGTTTTATCGCTTCTTCTTCTTCTTCTTCCTCTTCTTCACGAAGCAGAGGGATGTGATATGTTCACGGGGCGGTGGGTGAAGGACGCTTCCTACCCACTCTACGATCCCTCCACGTGTCCTTTCATACGTCGCGAGTTCGCTTGCAAGAAAAATGGACGGCCGGATCTCGATTACCCTACCTTCAGATGGCAGCCTCAGAGCTGCAAATTAGCAAGGTATCATCTATTAATTTTAAATAAATTACTTTTGTCTTTTAGTTTTTTTTTTCTTCTGGTTTCTAGATATATTGAATCAAGGTATCGTTATGAATATAACACGCGCATACTAGATTTCTTTAATCTATTCCTCAGTTTTTATTTCTTGAAATTTGATATTACATTCATTAATGAAATGAAGGAAAAACGTAAAAAGAGTAACTATAAAAATTGTCGGTTCAAATTATTGTTTATAAAAATAGTCATAATAATTCAATAGTGTGAAGAAATCTTGATTTCATACATATGTATATACTTTACAAAAAAAACAGATTATATTTACAGATAATTTGTATATACTACCTTTTTTGCAAAGCACTTTAGAGTGAGTAACCAATGATAAAAGAGAATGCTATTTATATATTTGTTTTGCCATAATTGAATGCTGTGTTTAGAATCTCTAAACTGCACACGAGAAGAAAACGAACTCTTTTGTCACAATGTGCCAACTGGTGGCTAATGTCGTGAGTGTCACGCGCCACCATTGAGACTATGACACCCACTAAAGCTCTGTGCTCATAAGCAGACATAAATTCCCCCACACATGTGGGGACACTAACTCAAGCTCTTGACGATTTTGCCCTGCTGGTTTTTTTTTACGTTTAATTCCCATTTATGCCACCGCCATAAAACGGCATTGTTTTGTGTGTAGGTTCAATGGAGTGGAGTTTTTGGAGAAAAACAAAGGGAAGAAGATAATGTTTGTTGGTGATTCTCTTAGCCTAAATCAATGGCAATCTTTGACATGTATGCTTCACTCTTCTGTTCCCAATTCTCCCTATACTTTAACCACACAAGGCAGTATCTCAACCTTCACATTCCAGGTAACAACCAATTCATTCTACACTTGTTTTAGTTTGAAAATCTGTCGAAAAGAAAACCGGGACGAATTAGAACAAACTAAACCGGAGATGGTGAATATTTTCAGGAGTATGGAGTGGAATTGAAGCTGGATAGGAATGTGTATTTGGTAGATATAGTGAGGGAGAAGATTGGGAGAGTGTTGAAGCTTGATTCGATCAATGATGGAAAGAACTGGTCAAAAATGGATACATTGATTTTCAACACTTGGCATTGGTGGAGCCGGAGAGGTCCTTCACAGCCGTACGTCGAATGTTCTTCATTTAGCTTATTCTTGGCTTAATTACACACAATTTGGTGTTCAAATTTTGCTTCTTTTGGCAGATGGGATTGGATTCAAATAGGGACTAACGTGACAAAGGACATGGACCGTGTGGCTGCGTTCGAAACCGCACTTGGGACTTGGGGAAAATGGGTCGATACGGTCGTAGACACTCAGAAAACAAGAGTCTTTTTCCAAGGAATTTCACCATCTCATTACAAGTAATTAGTTACGTTGTTACACATTTTACTAATAGATAATACCAATCTATAAACTTTGAAATTGAAACGTTGATTTGTTGTTTGTTGAATAGGGGAGCTCTATGGGGTGAACCAACGGCAAAGAGTTGCGCGGGACAGAAGGAACCAGTATTAGGGACAAATTATCCAGGAGGATTGCCAACGGAAGTTGGAGTCTTGAAGAGAGCACTCGGGAAAATATCGAAACCCGTGACGTTGCTAGACATTACAATGCTTTCATTGCTTCGCAAAGATGGTCACCCTTCGGTTTACGGTCTAGGCGGCCAAACCGGCAATGACTGCAGCCACTGGTGTCTCTCTGGCGTACCCGATACTTGGAACGAGATTCTTTACAATTATATGGTTAAGTAGTACGATAAATTTAAACATTAGAGAAAACAAAATTATACCATATTTGTTCTTGTATTTGATTCTATTTGAATCTGAATAAAAAAAAAGGTCGATAGTCTAAGTAGGACTCAGTAAATCGAATTTGTTAAAAACATTATAGCGAAAATATGCATACCAGTGAAATCGAAGAGTTTACGTGAGGTTGAGAAAGGGGATGGTGTGTGGCCCAAGCAAGTAACTCAAATTAAGTGAACTCGTGTAAAATAATGACTGATTATGTAGATCTGTGTAGTGTTGGACTTGGAGGCAGACGATATGGATTTGTATAGATTAAAAATTTCTATTACCAATTCATTTAGTTTGGTCATTTTTCAATGGAAGGATACTCTCTCAGCCAAGTACAAATCCAATTACTAAAATTTCAAGTGAATCTCTACATTAATTGAATAACAATGAATTCAAGTTTTTATCAAATTCGATCAAAGATCATATTCATAAATTAGACTCTTTTTTATCTCAATGGCAAACAAACCTTGGAGATTTTACAATGCTTTTTCATGGACTTCCGTTAAAATTATTAAGCTAACTAATATATATGTAAACGTATCGCGGAAAACAACAAAAGGGTCCTTAGCTCAGTGGTAGAGCATTTGACTGCAGAGTTCGAACCCGGTAGGGCCCTTTTTTTTTTTTTTTTCATCTCTAAACTATTTTCTCAATCTGTTGCACCAAAAAAAAAACTATTTTCTCATTCTTTTACCTTTACGCCCTTGAAGATATCATACAAAAGCAAAAGCATAAGCATGTCTCGGAATCAGAGCTACCAAACCTACTGATTTAGCGTCATACTTTCCTTAGGATCATTGTCTCAAAACTCCTCTGGTCTTGTTTTCAGAGACAGATGAGAGAGACATATAGTGACCTCACTAACTCTTTGTGTCGATGGTGACAATCCAACAAAACCCTGGCCCGTCGTAGTTTAATGAGACCATCAAATTCGTTAACTTCCTAACTAGAACGGTGGAGAGAAATTTCAAGTCCAGGAGAAATATGAAGACCGAGACCAAGTTGAAGATAATGACGATGGTAAATAAGCATCGATTCTCTCGACATTTATGATGATAATATTCGAAGAAAACAAAGTTATAATAATAACGAAGAGCCGGTTTTTGTGAGCTCGTAAACATAAGTGGAAAACAAAACAGAGTTTTAAGGAAAAAATCAACGATCCTTCATTACAATACAAGCCAATCCTTTAACCATTTTCTCTTCATCTGTGTAATAAGATTTTCTCAGAAACTACAAAAACATAACGAATCTCCCCCAGTGATTTGAATTCCTAGAATCGAAATGGAGTTTCAGGTCCATACTTGCCGCTCCTCATGTTGAAATGATCAAACTTTGAACTATTACTGTACTCTACAGGCTTCACCGTATCTGATGCTGCTGTCTTTGGTTCTGGATCGGTTGTTTTATCTCTATGGCGACGCCTTGATCGCTCTTTATGGATCTTCGGTTGGACAACCTCTCCCGAGGCATAGAACTCAGCATAGTCCTGCCGTTTTGATGATGACCGGTGGTGCTTGGAAGATGACAAAGTCGGGTCCTTTATTACACTACTTGATCTCATCTTCGCTGTCTTATGTTCCGGGTAACTATCACTCGGCTTAGGAAGGTGGGCATGTCGGGATTCAGAGATTGGTGCTGGGGCAGTATGCCTTTGGACTAAAGGTGGTTCTTGTTCGTCTTCAGGCATTTTGAGCCTATCTTTTAATGGCCTTAGATTGGCGCTGCTTCCGAATCGGGTTGGGACGAGGTGGCTGGTTATAAACTCGAGAGCGAGTTTGCAGAGATCGATAAGGAGTTGCCCAAATGATGGCCAACCAGGTTCTTCCTTGGTAGCTGTCTCAAGGACAGGTCGAGAGAGTTTCTCTTTGCCTGGATGCTCCTCTTCAAAGCTGGTTTCTGAGGTTAGCTGCTGTAATACAAAACAGAAGCCTTTGGTGTTTGTAGGATAAGGCTAATGAGAAGTGAAAAGGTGCGAAAGAGACGAAATTGAAATTTACCGTCTTTGAGAAAAAAGAAGTTCCAAAACCTTGCTGGAGCAAACAAGTAGCGTAACCAATGACAACGGCACCAACAACCAAGAGGATATCTGCAGAAGAACGAAAGAGAAACGGCAAATTTAAGCACAAGCAATGGTCTTTGGTTAACACTCTAAGATCCGCCTCTAAACAAAGTGTAAGCAAAATGATCAACGTAGATCACAATAGGAAGAAGTGTTTTTCACTTCTTACCAGTTGAAGAGATTGAGCTATAGTGATAGTCACAGTCCTCTTCACTAAGAGAGATTTGGCGAAGAGCCGCATTTCCTCTGTCGATGACCAGCAACGAGCAGGTAGGCTGAACATATACAATATCAAAATCATTAGAGAACTTTGCATCCTCGCTTGGTCCATCTCTATACCCGGCTACATTTGATTTCCCCCCAGCTATTGTAGTAACACCTGTTAAAAAAATGTTAATCATCTCAGTTTGATTCAGATTTCCGAATGAGTTATAGTTTTCAAACTCAAGCAACAACCTATCTCCTTCAGATTGTTCCAGTAAAGAAAACTCGCATACCTGAATCTCCAATCTTTCGGATGGCGAGATTCAAAGTATCAGCGACATAAACATTCCCTTTATCATCCATGGTTACTCCTCTCGGATGATTAAAACGAGCCTCGCTTGGTTTTCCATCTGCATGTCCCGTTTTTCCTTGAAACGATCCAGCCACCAATCTTCCCCTGCTGTCTGCCCACAAGCACACAGATTATAAACAAAGTCATAACAATCTCCAATACTCGAAAAATATATGAGAGAATCAAATGTAATGACAAGATGATACGAAAATCACATTAGTATATGTAGTTGGAGGAAAATTTACACTGGGACAAGGGAGGAGTGATTTTCATGATGTTGCTATTAACTTCATCCACAGCATAAAGTTCTCCATCATCGGAGACTCGAATCTTGTAAGGAACAACACCGATTTCGTTTCCTTCCACAACAGTTTCCACCAAGTACCCATTCTCAAACTGAAGAACATTAGTATCTGCACAAGAAGCAGATAGAGAAGGATACAAACGACAAACAAAATCAATCCCCCGGAGAAGTATGAAAAAAAAAAACAATACCAAATTGAGCACTTACCTGACTGGGATATTTTAGAGGATGATCCAGTAGTCCACTTCAGAACCCAGGACATGTGCTTAATCAACGACCCTGGTTTCCATTTGCAAAATTGACATAAAACCCAGAAATTCAACAGCGAAATCCCAGAATTAGAAAGAGTGGATTTAACTATCGAAATTGATTACTAACAGTATTAAACGAAACAGGAAACTGAGTGAGCAGATCAAAGCACCCAAATCACTGATGATCAGAAATATTAAAATCAAGCAAAGAAAGGTCAAGTAAGTTGGTAATTTACCAGCAGGAGCAGCTTGAGCTTGAAATGGAAAGCTGTGAAGTGTAAAGACGATGGATAAAGTAAACAAAGTCTTTAAAGTCCAAGAAAAGCTCTCAGCGAGTAGAATCTGAGATTCGCCCATATCTCTCCTGTAGCTTCCAAGTACAATTATGTTCGCATCGAACCCTAGAGAGGCGATTCACATATTCCAAGACTGAAACCAATTTGCAGATGAAAACAGGTTTTTTTTATTTTCTTTTTGAAAGTTATTGTCTTACTGTGATCCTATTGCTTGCAATTTTTATGTTTTCTTTTTTTTTTGGGTTTTCTTATGAAAATTACCTTATTGGTTAGTCGACTTTAAATATGCTTGCTCATGAATGATTCCATTACTAGGCCTTTTAGAGGGCCCATTACAGAACCCATTAAGGTTCCTACCTTGGATAGTGCTCAATGCTTACCAACTATAAGTCCTGAAGAAAAGATAAAATAATGCAAGACTTTAGTTTCATGAACGGAGTTTACTAACCAAACCATGTTAGTGTTTCCGTTACTTTCATTAACGGCGTTAGCATGTCCGTTAGTTTTATTTTATGTTTTTTTGTTTAAAGGTTTTTTTTCTTCCTCGATCAAACCGTTTTTCGATGATGACTTTGGCAATTGGCAAAAGCGACTTGGTGAAGGGTCCAACAGAGAAAACCTCGATCAAGATAGTTATAAGAGAAAACACAAAATTGTTTTAATTTCACATTTGATTTGCTCTATTTGAAAATCATCAAAGAATAAAGGACATAAATTTTCAGATGAGAAAACCTAGTAACAGAAAAAATTTGAACTATGAAGACTTTTAATAATCTTGGGAAGTAGATGGCAAATCTGGGTAGATTTATGAAAAAAATAGAAATAGAGAACTAAATCAACGATAGATAATGTTTTTGCTTGAAACTTTCTTCACATCGCCTTAGCTCTGTGGAGAAGAATCCATGGTCGAGATTTACCGAAAATAATTAGTTTCGAGTTGATTTCGTATCAACTCAAACTCATATTCGGTCGGGGATACAAGTTTTTCTATTATTAAATTGCTTTCCAGAAAAAGTATAGATCTAAATCGATTTTGCCATAATTGCAATCTATTTTGCCGGAGTCGTCTTTACCATTATTGCAATCGACTTTGTTGAAATCTTTATCGCGTTAAGGTTTGGGGAAGATGAACAATATTATTTGATTGTTTTTATATTTATTTATATTTAATGACAACTCAGCTCATGTATTTAACAGAAACATTAACATCGTTAATAAACTCCGTTAATGAAACGGCTCAGTTAATTGCCTCCGTTAATTTCGCTTGCACTAAGCAAGACTTTGATGTTTGACTGTAAAAGTTAAAAAACACTTCTACGATTTGTCTAATCACATCATGCCTTTTAACTGTCTGTTTTCTTCTATGTAAATAACGTAAATAAACAGTAATAATTCATATATATGTGTGGATGAATAATCGTGAATAGAAAACCTATTTTATAGTATTTCATAGGGAAGCATACTCACATAAATAATAATAATAATTCATAAATATATGCTCATGGCTCTCAATTCGTTTTCTGAAATTTGAAAATCAACTTTTTCCATTAAACACGGACATTTAACTCCTTTATTACTACTGATAAATTACACTCATATGCCACTCCATGTATTCACCTAATAACTCACAAGGAATAAGTGAGGAAACTTAGAACTACTATGTTATAGTTATACTCAAGATTCTATATTTTTATGGCAAAGTCAATTTGCATTTAAAAGCCACTAAGACTAGTTATCGTTTTTAAGATTATTCAAACTTTGGACTTGGCAATTCGCATTCCTGATTAACTTCCATCGATAAGACAACTGTATTTAGTGAAAGCCAATACTGCTATTTAGCTGTCTTTATGCAAGTTGGAGGTCTCTAAATTAAATAATAGATTTGATTGTAAGTTTGTAGAACGAATGCATCTCCATCAAGAAGTTTTCAATGGGTTTTTCACAATAAAAATAAAAAAAATTAAAAAAAAATATGAAAAAGAGTGAAAACCGATTCTCATATGAGATACTTTGAGAACTCCATGAAAAACTCTCATCTATGACATATGACTCTTTATTACTGGCTCAATTTTATTTTCTTAAATCACATACTCAATAGAGATAAAAATTTATATTAAAATTCTTATAATAAAATATATTAAAAATATTAGTATTATATTGATAAGATACCTATTAAGTATCTCACCTATAAAGATACTCTGATGTGGTTATTTTATAATCATTCCATCATTCAATAGCTAAGTTACAGCTATTAATTTATTGTTATCAGTAAATAGAATGACATCATTAGTAGTTAGCACTTAGCAGTACAAGAATTATTTTGAATTACTAGTTGAACAATATAGTGACATAATTGTTTTTCTTTAATCTTAATGAAAATTAAAATGATTTAACAATTAAAAAGAAATCATAATTTCATATAGTTGATTTAAAATAACTTCAGAATTGTCATCACCTACTATTGAATGATTTGCTTTTAAATAAAAGCTGCAAAACAAATATGAGTTTTTTCGGACCATTCTATTATCCTAATTACCTGGAATATGTTGAATGCAGTTTTGGTAAGTAGAGAGTATTCATTTTTTCTTAAATGATAGAATTAACTTGCAAATTCTCGTTGATAAAAAAATAAGCATTAACTCAATTAAATACGAGAAGTAAAGGACAATAAATAAATAAATAGTCGGGGGAAGGAAGCAAGCGATTCAATGTGGGATCGTTAACCTTCGCGTACGTACGCAACAACATCTTCATTCTTCCAGTAAATTTATTTCACTTTCAAACGAAATTAAAAATACTTCCCTAACCGTATGAATTTTTTTTTTGCGTTCTGTCTGATTAGTAATATTACGTTGTTAGCATTTTAAAAGATCTCTAGTAATGTCAAAAAAAAAAAAAAGATCTCTAGTATATCTTTATTACCTGAAATACCAAAAACATCCTTTCCGTTTCGACGTTTCCGTAGCGTCAAGCGGCAATGTCGGTGTAAATATCTCATGGTCACGAGGGTATTTTTGAGAAATACAAGTCCTTTGAACTTCCCTAGGCTCGCTCTGTCTCCCCTCTCTGTCATTTACTCCTCCTACGACCCTTTGTCTCTAAAAGCTTTTCACTTTTTCTCTCTCCTCTCATTCTCGAGCTCTGGGTTTGTCTTGAAACCGTGAAGGAATCTGTATCTTTTTTGTTACCCATATTGTCTCTAGGAAACAATTAGGAGGTAAAACTGCAGAGAGATTCTCCGGGGAGAGTGTTTTTTTCATCGATCAGGTTGTTAATCAACATTCATTCACTTCATTATTATTTTTTGTTTCTTCTGAATGATTTTGTTTTCATTATTGTGCAGTTTTGTTTCTCTCATTTTCAGTCAGTAAGTAACTTGTGAGGCTTTACAATCCCATCGTTGATAACTCATAATGGTTTAGAAATCACATTAGCGTGCATATTATTCTCTCTTTTTTTGGAGTTTTTCTTTCTCATGTCGGTTCTCTGGTTCCTACCTTTTTTTTTCTTCAATCTTTATTATTCGGTAGGTAGTGATTTGTAATTTCATGTGACTGATTTGATGTTGCAGGGTTTAAGCAGAGGTTGGTTTGTCATTTATATCCAGTTGATTTCTTCAGATTCACTCTACAATGAAGTGAGAACAGCAGAACAAAACATAGAAACACAGTGAGAGAGAAAGAGACCTTGGAACTTTTGGAAGGTACATACAATCTTCAACATTTACAGTTCCTTTAATAGAATGTTGCTTCTAAAATTGAGTGAAACCTGACTCCATTTCCAGGTTTTGTAATCACTCTTTAACACAAGTCTTCTCACTGTATCTTTGGGTTTAACCAAATAAGTGCTGTGCTTAGTGAAATAAAGAAGACTATGGATGTTTTGTCAGTAGTCTGTGACTGTACTAAATGTTTATGTAGCTATGTTAGGCTTAGAGGCTGTCCTACATTTTTCAAATGAGTGGAATCAAAAGACCATTCAAGAGAATCATATACATACAGACATGTGTGTGTTAGTGTGTGGGGGCACTTTTTGATTCTTGGATTCTAGTTTAACTGATTTGGTTTGTAGCAATTATGACTCCCTGAATACTCTAATCCTTTTCTCAGTGTTCTATAATTGATAACTTATGAACAACTTTGAGTATCCTTATGTATTAAACTCTTTTTGTATTCTCTTTTGCACTTTTTTTTCTTGACTGTTTCTTTTCTGGAAAAGTGAATAGAAAATGAGAACGAGGGGTGTTCAATTATTTGCATGTGTCATGTGTTCTGCAAGATAACCCATTTGGGTACAATTTTATTATATGTTATTTTCTCACTTTTGTTTGATTCTGTAGCAGCACATTTTGACTAAATAGCCCCACACATATATAGCAAAAGATTTCAGAACATTAATAAGAAAAAAAAGAAAAGTAGATCGGTTCATGAATAGAAATGGTACTACACACGCAAGTTGTTTATTCTTCTTTCTTGGACATTTCTTACTTGTTTATTCCTTTAGAAAAAAAACACATTTTCTTTTATATATGAATCACAATGTCCCCACAACTTTGGATGAATCTTTATAAGCTGTATCCACTTGATAATCTAGCCATGTATCTCTCTCTCTCTCTCTATATATATATATGTATATATGTAAGTATATATGCATACCTCTCTCCTTTGTGACCAAAAATGTTGTGTTAACCATTTGTGAAACAATCTCTTTAAGCTTCTTCTCTGATCTTCATCTTTTGTTTCTGTTAACTAAAGAAGTCTTCTTTTGAGGCCTTTACAAAGTGAAGCTCCATTAATGGTCCAAGATCCAAGTATTAGAGCTTGTTGCTTTTCCTTTTTCTTTTTGTTCGATGTAGACATCATTACAAGTCCTATTCATCCTCTTCTTCGTTATTATTTGTCGTCCTAACTAAGCATTGGTGATGTATTTGCAGATGGAGACTGTGAAACCATTGGATGTTGCCTCAGGAAAAGGAAAACTCAGACGTGCATTTGTGAAAGTTATCAACATTAAAAAGCTGACCGGTGTAGTTCCAGAAGGTGACAAGGTTGAGAGAGAAAAGGTCAAATTGGATAAAGATTTAGTGAAGAATGCTGCAAATTTGTCTGAGTCTTTTGACAAGCTGGAGGAAGAGTATGAGAAAAGACTGGCCATGGAAGCCCTTCTTGCAAGGCTGTTTGCTACGGTTTCTTCGATAAAATCGGGATATGCGCAGTTGCAGTATGCTCAGTCTCCGTATGATCCAGAAGGGATTCAGAAAGCAGACAACTTGGTAGTATCAGAGCTGAAGACATTGTCTGAGCTGAAACAGAGTTTCTTGAAGAATCAGTTTGATCCTAATCCTGATAGAACTCTTGTTCTTGCCGAAACTCAAGAGCTGAGAAGCCTCTTGAAGACTTACGAGATCATGGGGAAGAAGCTGGAGTGTCAGTTGAAGCTTAAAGACTCCGAGATCATATTTCTGAAAGAGAAGTTTGAAGAATCCATGAATCAGAACAAGTTGATGGGGAAGAGACTTAACCAAAGCGGCCAGCTTTGCAATCCCCTGGATCATAATCTTCATTTATCGGCGCTAAATCCAACCCACTTCGTTACTTATCTGCACCACACTGTCAAATCAATCCGAGGATTCGTCAAATTGATGGTTGAGCAGATGAAATTCGTGGGCTGGGACATCGATTTGGCGGCTGATTCAATACAGGATGAAGTGTTCTATTACAAGCAAGACCACAAGTGTTTCGCTTTCGAGCATTTCGTTTGCAGGATAATGTTTGAAGCGTTTCACCTACCTTACTTCTCAAACGAATCATCAGCACACAAGAAGAGCAAAGAGATGTTCTTCGAGAGGTTCACGGAGCTTAGATCGATGAAAACAAAAGAGTATTTGGCGTCACGGCCTAAATCAAGAATTTCAAGGTTTTGCAGAGCCAAGTATTTGCAGCTCGTACATCCAAAGATGGAGCAAGCATTCTTCGGACATTTGCATCTAAGGAACCAAATCTCTGCTGGTGAGTTTCCAGAGACGAGTTTCTGCACTGCGTTTCTCGAAATGGCGAAACGGGTTTGGCTCTTGCATTGCCTTGCTTTCTCCTTCGACCCTCAAGCTTCGATCTTTCAAGTATCTGAAGGTTGCAGATTCTCGGAAGTGTACATGAAGAGTGTGGCGGAAGAAGCGTTTTTCTCGTCGGAGAAAGAAGAAAGTTCGCCGGAATCTGAGCCGCGAGTTGCGTTTACTGTGGTTCCTGGGTTTAGAATTGGGAAAACTTCGATACAATGCGAGGTTTACCTTTCGCGTTTACGTCAACGCCGTCCGATCTGATAGATCCGTAACAGAACGGTGGAGATTCCCCCGCGATGGTGTCACAGGGGTATTAGGGTAACTTAGGAGGTGGGGATATTTTTGGTAGGAAATAATGAGAAAATTTGCAGACCGTTGGATTAGGGGAGGGGAAGAGGCAGTGTTGTTGAGACTTGAGATTATGTTTTGTTTTTCTTTTAATTTTGTCAATATTAGAGCAGAGAGACAGAAGCATCTCTTAGCTGTTTTCCATCAATTATTAGCTATCGTCACTACCTTCTATCTTATGTAAATAATAATTCGTAATAATTTATATAATATTAAAGTTATTGCCATTTTCAATCTATGCACAGTGTTGTGTTCGATATAATATGATATCAATTGTGCATCAAATAAGAGAATGTATATGATTAAAGTAAATGATTTTTGTATGAGTGGAATGGAGATATCTTCTTAAAAGGGACTTTATTTAATAGTTTTCTTCAATTTGAGACCAATCCCTCTATTTATTTATTTCTCTGATCGACCGACCAAATATATCAGATAATAATCTGTTGGGTCCATTATATATGTGATAGATCTTCTGGGCCCAAAGAATAGTCCTATCCAAGGATCTTATATATCCCACAACGTACGTCTGGGTCCAGGCTCGGTGGGTATTGGTTAAATACTCAAATTTCAAACTGTCAATGACCATAGTTTTTGGAATTTTGGAATTTTGAGAACTGTTTCGGTATAACATCTATGGCCAATATTACAATTTTGTCAACTAAACTAACAGTTTTACAAAAACTTGGCAAAAAAAGGAAGAAAAAAAATTCAATTCTACAAAGCGATTAAACTTTACTTTTTGACTGGTCAATAAATTATATGCATCTCTACAATATTGGAAATGTTATAAATAAAAAATTCGAATAAGTCATAACGATAAATATTAAAGATAAAAATTAATATCTTTTGAAGAAGGTTTCCTAAAATATTTAAAAGAGTATACAGAGAGAGATAGAGATTTTATTCTTTGATAGAATGTTTTATGTTTTTGTTG